>BDUI01006075.1:61408-78649 GCA_002335545.1 Apodemus speciosus
TATGAAGAACTGAGTTGGGATTTTGATGGGTATTGCCTTGAATCTGTATATTGCTTTTGGCAAGATTGCCATTTTAACTATATTAATCCTGCCAACCCACAAGCATGGATGATTTTTCCATTTTCTGAGGTCTTCTTCCATTTCCTTCTTCAGAGACCTGAAGTTTTTGTCATACAAATCTTTCACTTGTTTGGTTAGAGTCACACCAAGATACTTTATATTGTTTGTAGCTATATTGTTAAGGGTGTCATTTCCCTAATTTCTTTCTTAATCTCTTTATCCTTTGAAGATAGGAAGGCTACTGATTTGTTTGAATTACTTTTATATCCAGCCACTTTGCTTGAGTTGTTTGTCAGGTTTAGGAGTTCTGTGGTGGAATTTTGGGGTTGTTCAAGTATACTATCATATCATCTGCAAATAATGATAGTTTGACTTCTTCCTATCCAATTTATATGCCTTTGACCTCCTTATTTTGTCTAATTGTTTTGCTGAGTATAGTGTTTTGTAGCAGGGTCTGATGATTTTTTGGATTTCCTCAGTATCTATTGTATGTCTCCTTTTTCGTTCATGATTTTTTTGATTTGTATACTGTCTCTGTGCCCTCTGTTTAGGTTGGCTAAGGGTTTATCTATCTTGTTTTTTTTCCTGGTTTTGTTGATTCTTTGTATAGTTCCTTTTGTTTGTACTTGATTGATTTCAGCCCCGAATTTGATTATTTCCTGCAATCTACTCCTCTAGGGTGTATTTGCTTCTTTTGTTCTAGAGCCTTCAGATGTGCTGTTAATCTGGTAGTGTATGCTCTCGCCAGTTTCTTTTTGAAGGTACTCAGAGCTATGAGTTTTCCTTTTAGAACTGCTTTCATTGTGGCCCATAATGTTGGAAATGTTGTGCCTTCATTTTCATTAAATTCTAAAAATTCTTTAATTTCTTTCTTTATTTTTTACTTGACCAAGTTATTGTTGAGTAGAATGTTGTCCAGTTTCCATTTGTATGTGGGCTTTCTGTTGTTTTTGTTGTTATCAAAGACCAGCCTTAATCTTTGGAGATCTGATAGGGTGCATGAGATTATTTCATTCCTCTTGTTGAGATCTGTTTTTTGACTGAGCATATGGTCAATTTTGGAGAAGATAACATTGCCGAGAAGAAGGTATACTCTTTTATTTTAGGATAAAATGTTCAATAGATATATATTAAATCCATTTAGTTCATAACTTCTGTTAGTTTCACTGTGCCTCTGTTTAGTTTCTGTTTCTGTGATCTATCCATTAATGAGAGTAGGGTGTTGAAGTCTCCCACTATTTTTCTGTGAGGTACAATGTGTGCTTTGAGCTTTAGTAAAGTTTCTTTTATGAATATGGGTTCCCTTGCATTTAGAGCATAGGTGTTCAGAATTGAGAGTTCATCTTGGTAGGTTTTTCCTTTGATGAATATGAAGTGTCCTTCCATGTCTTTTCTCTTTACTTTAGGTTAAATGTTAATTTTATTCAATATTAGAATGGCTACACCAGCTTGTTTCTTGGGACCATTTGCTTGGAAAATTATTTTCCAGCCTTTTCCTCTGAGATAGTATCTGTCTTTGTGCCTGAAGTGTGTTTCTTGTATGCAGCAAAATATTGGGTCTTGTTTATATATCCAGTCTGTCAATCTATATCTTTTTTATTGGAGAATTGAGTCCACTGATATTAAGGTAAAGTGATTGTTTTTTTTTTTCTGTTATTTTTGTTATTAGATGTGGAATTATGTTTATATGGCTCTCTACTTTTTGGTTTGTTAAAAGAAATTATTTTCTTGCTTTTTCTAGGGTGTAGTTTCCCTCCTTTGGTTGGTGTTTTCCATTCATTATCCTTGGTAGGGCTGTATTTGTGGAATGATATTGTGTAAATTTGTTTTTGTCATGGGATACCTTGGTTTCTCCATCTGTGGTAATTGAGAGTTTTGCTGGGTATAGTAGCCTGGATTGGCATTTGTGTTCCCTTAGGGTCTGTATGACATCTTTCGAAGATTTTCTGGCTTTCATAGTCTCTGGTGAGAAGTCTGGTATAATTCTGATAGGTCTGCCTTTAACTTGACCTTTCTCCCTTACTGCTTTTAATATTCTTTCTTTGTTTAATGCATTCAATGTTTTGATTATTATGTGACATGTAATGGGAGGAAATTCTTTTCCAGTCCAATCCATTTGGAGTTCGGTAGGCTTCTTGTATATTCTTCTATAATTTTGCTGAAGACATTTACTAGCCCTTTAAGCTGGAAATTTTTGTTCTTTTCTATAACTATAATTCTTAGGTTTGGTTTTCTCATTGTGTCCTGGCTTTCCTGTATATTTTTGGTTGTTAGGAACTTTTCGTATTTTGCAGTTTATTTAACTGTTGTGTCAATGCTTTCTATGGTATTGTCTGCACCTTAGAGTCTGTCTTCTATCTCTTGTATTCTGTTGTTGATGCTTGCATCTATGACTCTTGACTCCTTTCCTACGTTGTCTATCTCCAGAGTTGTTTCCCTTTGTGATATCTTAATTGTTTCTAGTTCCATTTTTACATCCTGGATGGTTTTGTTCAATTCCTTCACCTGTTTGACTGTGTTTTCCTGTATTTCTTTAAGGGAGTTATTTATGTCCTTCTTGAAGTCTTCTATCAGCATCATGAGCTGTAATTTTAAATCCAAATCTTGCTTTTCTGGTGTSTTGGGGTACCCAGGACTTGCTGTTGTGGGAGAACTAGGTTTGAATGATGCCATGTTGCTTTGGTTTCTGCTGGTTATGTTCTTGTGTTTCACTTTTGCTATCTGGTTATCTCTGGTTTTAGTTGGTCCTGCTGTCTCTGCCTGGATGTTGTCTCTCCAATGGGCCTGCAAGTCTGTCTTAGCACCCCTGGAATACCAGCTCTCCCCCAGCACAGAGGGCTCTGGCTCAGCTCGACTTCAGACAGCCATGGAGCAGCCCAGCTCCTGGGTGCAGAGGGAGCTCAGAAGGACTCTGCCCTAGCTGTTCTGACACTCCTATGCTCCCTGAATTTGGGCATCATTAATGTACCTTCTGAAATATAGATTTTCCTTCCTCTGTATTAAATTTAGAGCCTAAATATATTTTATCATTTCAATTTAATATTTTTCTATGTACTGTTGACTTCTTCCAGTGAGTTACACATTTTACATTTCCAAAAGTTTCTGTCTTTTGGCCCTTCCTGACTCAGCCTCTAAGAAGCAATATTTCAATTCTAAGGAAAGAATTATAGGATAGTATTCAACTGTATCTTTCTTTGCCATTGACATAGATGTTCCTAATGTCCCTTTTAGATACTCCTTAAATGTTGTGCCATATGACCAGGGTCTGTGAATAATGTTTTATTCCCTTATTAGCAAAATTACCTCTCATATCCCCAAAACACTGGTGAAACAGACTTCAAAGGAAATCAACAGTAGATCTTGAATTGCAGGATAGATGTCGCTGATTGATTCAAAACTCCTACCAGCAAGAGTTAATATTGTTTACAGAAGTCAGAGTGCCTACGTAGCCTCAAAAGCTGTGTCCCTTAGACTCAGAGTCTAAGTTGCATTTCTGAAACCTACAAAGTGGGGGGAAATATTGTCCAGAAGTCTTCGGAAATCTCTTAGAACCTTTAGAGCCTAACGTGTTCAGAAGTCATTAATCATAAATAATCATAGCATATGATGCAGCTAAGCTTGTATTATCTATCTGTGCAGAATAATATATTTCAAAATTTCCTCTTTGCAAAAGTTTCTCTGTTCTTAAACACATTTAAAATAGATTTTCTTCATTAATATATTGTCAAATTTCAGCAGAGATAAGCTTACTATTCTTAGTTTTTATATACATGCTGATATTGGGTATGTTTCCTAACAAAACAGGAGAGATTTTCATCGTTAAATTATAAAGGACAAAAATCATGCATTGCATCCTACATACATGCAATTACAAATTGCTATGTGATAGTAGAAATAATTAGAAATATTATGTTTTTAAATTATTTTTCTGTCACATAACATTGAAAATAAAATATTGTAAAAGGTAAAAGTGTATTGTCATTAGCAGAAAAGATAAATTGTTATA
The DNA here is from genome assembly GCA_002335545.1 of Apodemus speciosus. Taxonomy (NCBI): domain Eukaryota; kingdom Metazoa; phylum Chordata; class Mammalia; order Rodentia; family Muridae; genus Apodemus; species Apodemus speciosus. Next base: position 65,475 of record BDUI01006075.1, read on the forward strand.
TTTTAGTTGAAATAAAATTTTTTAAATATGCCCTTAATTTGTATTAATAAATGAACTGCATGTTGCTGCATCAAAATAATTTATTGAATCACACTTACAAGTAATATTAGAACATTTAAATGTGAACATTGTAATATACTAGTCATTATTTTACTGTCCTTATACATAAAATGGAATTAAGATGTTGTTCTGTAATGTGGATTTTCTGTAATCATTTATTATCTAAGTTCTATGTTTTATTTAGGGAAAGTTTTTAGTCTTACATTCTGCATATAGAATATAAAAGTACAATGATTTTACTTGGTAAAAATATTAAAGAAAGCTTATTAAATAAGAAAAATGTACTATCAAATAATTTCTTAATAAACCATGTATTAGAGTCATTTTGATGAATACTGGAGTATTTGGCCAATGAATTCCAGTTAACTAATGTAAACAATTATTCACATGGCTCTATTCCAGAGATATTCAATAGAAATAGTACAAAATATTTGTGTGTCCTGCTTTTAGATTCAAAGCAATATATAAATGCACATTTCAGTGCTGTTTTATTTTAAACTTCTCAGTTGGTAGTTTCTTGCTCTTGGTATATCTACCACTGCAGTCAGAACTCAGTCATCTGCATTTCTCTTATCTGCTGCCTTACTTTAAACAGTCATTACTAGTCAATTTCAGTCAATTCATGGTCAATAAAGTTTTGTGCATAAGGACAGCATTGTTCATCCAACCTTAAAATGGACCATAAGAGCTAAGAGCTTTTGGTCATACTGCCTATCTTGAAAATATTGCATTATTTTCTTCTGCAATGAGAAATATGTAAAGAGCCTAGTTTCCATGTGAAATACAGAAATGAAGAATATTAAATGTTTGCTTCTTCTTCCAAGGCAGTGGCAAGGCAAGCACTGGATAGAAGTTACTCTTAGGAATTCGGTACTACTGCATAGTCTGTCATTCTGGTACATACCTAGAACAAATAAAACAAATGATGGAGTTCTCTGGAGTCCTCTCCTTCACAGGGTTAACAGTTAGTGTGAGCATCACTGCTTCTTACCCTTCGAGAACATTAGTGCCTCAGGTTGTACCTCATGTTGTCTCAGCAGTTTTAGAATTTAAAATAATAATAATAATAATAATAATAATAATAATAATAATAAAATTATTAAGTATAAATTATTATTCACTTTATTATTGTTGTTATTATTACATTTACTTATTCACTTTACATCCACTCACTGTCCTCTCCCAGTCACCCCATCCCAGAATACTCCCCCTCTCACCTCCCCTTCTTCTCTGCTCAGGGTGGTGGGTCCTTCCTCTCCCTGGCACTACAAGTCTCTGTGAGGCTAGGTACTTCCTCTCCCATGGCAGTCACACAAGGCAACCCAGTTAAAAGAATATGTCCCATGGACAGGCAACAAGATTTTGAGATAGTCCCTATTCCAGATGTTCAGGACCCACACGAAGACCAAGCTGCACATCTGCTATATATGTGCAGAGAAGCCTAGGACCAGCTTGTGTATGTTCTTTGGTTGGTGGTTCAGACTCTGGAAGCTCCAAGGCTCCAAATTAATTGACTTTGTTGGTCTTCTAGTGGAGTTCCTTCAGGCCCGAAATCTTTCCTCTTAATCTTCTTTAAGAGTCCCCAAACTCCATCTACTGGTTGGCTGTGAGTGTGTATTTCTGTCTGAGTCAGCTGCTGGATGGAGCCTCTCAGAGGACAACATGTTCCTGTCTGCAAGCATAGCAGAGGATCATTAATGGTGTCAGGGATTGGTGCTTGCCCATGGGATGGGTCTCAAGCTGTGYTGTTTATTGGTTGGCCAGTCCCTTAATCTCTGTTTGCTGCCTGTGCCTACATTTCCTGTAGATAGAATAAATTTTGAGCTGGTAGTTTTGGAGGTCTGTTGGTGTCTCTATCACTCCACTGGGGTTCTTGTCTGGCTACAAGCAGTAGCCTCTTCAGGTTCCATATCCCCAGTGCAGTGAGTCACAGCTAAGGTCACTCCCATTGATTCTTGGGACCTCCCTTATCCCCGGTCTCTGATTCATCTTGGAGGTGTTTTTCCCACCACCTCCTCACCCCTCAGAATTTTCTTATAGAGCTCAATCAAAAATCAGACAATGGACAGAGCATTTTCTCTAGTATTCTTCATATTTCTTTTTCATATTTCTTGTCTCTAGTGATAGGACATTTCTGAATATAAGTTCATAAAAATAATTCATAAATAATAATTTTATGAATTATTTCATGAATGAATATAGCATTGCATAATGTCAGCTCTTGATTAAGAAAATCATGTTCAAATTATGCTTTATATTTAAAATTCATGAAATAAATTTTAATCTGGATATAGCTTCCAAAAATTCTATAAAATGAATAAACATTAGTAGTCTTAATGTTACATCTGCCATTAAACAATGTCATCTTTTATTTTGATGCTATAATAAAATTCTAAAACATTAAATACTCAAGATTTACAGATGATAATTTAAAACTATTTATCTAAAGAAAATTTCTAAAATAGTGCTTTCTTACAGGAGAGTCTGAAGATGTGAGGATATTTATAAATGTTCATAAATCAGTATTCTTTAACTGACATGTAATAGCCACCATAAACACTCAATACTTAAAATATCATTATAAAAATGGAAAATCATTGTATTCTATTTTCTATTAACTGAAATAAATTAAATAACAACCTTATTAGAAAAATTCACTTCAAGACAATCAGAAAGGAAATAAAAATATGTACCTACATAACATTTGCTAGGTGAAAATGTAAATTAGACATTGAGAGAGAAGGTCACAAAAATTAACTTGGAAAATGATTTCAAAATCAAGAGCAAACATTGTTTATTGACTTAATTTTAGAAGACAATTTATCTTCTACTTATTCATAGGGGCAAATATTATTACTAGCTCTCCAGATATACTAATTTGTTATTTGGCCCATTTACACATATTGGAGGAAATTTAATGTTAGCCATTTTCATTTAGAAACATGAAGTTACACGTCTTTCAGTATCTAGGCAATTAAACTCATAACTTGTTATTAGTTCTAAATATTTTTGTTTTTAATCACAAGGTATAATTTAACAGCATTTTATTAAATGTTTTGGGTCATGCATAACTTGCTACATGTTTTTAAATTGTGTCCATCAGGACCAGTAACATGTCTCTATTGATAATAGCACCTGGTGCCAAGCCTGATGACCTGAATTCAGATTCCATATTTCATAGTAGAAGAAAAGAACCCAACACTGGAAATTGGTCTTCCAATCTTCCCCAAATACTTTATGACACAAGCACAAATGATAATGTTGGTGGTGGTGATGATGATGATGATGATGATGATGATGATGATGATGATGATGACAATGACAAGGAGAAGAAAGAAGGAAGAGAAGAAGAAGAAGAAAAAGGACAAGATACTGTAACCTATGCTCTTAAAATGAAAACAAACCAATAAATGACTCAATTAAAACTACTCAGAATAGAAAGTCAGAATGTGAGAACATCATGTCAGATTTAAGGAGCTCTCATGGGACCATAGAGAAGATTCAGAAGGGGTTGAAATGGGAATATTGACCAAGTTTGAATGCCAACACTGGAGCATACATTTCCATGATCTGTTGCACTTCATAATGACAATAACTAAAGATGGTATATTTTTACTAAACTGCTAGAAATTTTACTATCAAATTTTACTCATAAAACAACACAATAATTTGTTGAAATAATAAATATATCACTAATTTAACTGAAGCTTGTATGCATACATAGAAGAAAATGCCACAGTGGGTCCAATGGTTACATACAACTATTCAATGTAGAAATATTTTTACAGCTTACTCATTTGTTAAGAGATAATGTGGTTCATTTTCAAAATAGAACATTATTCATCTATTAAAATGAGGATATCATGAATCTTGCAGGCAAATGGGTAGGTCTAGAAAATATCATCCTGAGTGAGATAACTCAGACACAAAGGGCCATGCATGGCATGTACTCACTGATAAGTGGATATTAGCCAAAAAGTACCAAATACTTTAGGGTTATATCCCATAGACTATAAGAAGTTTAATGATCAGGAAGGCCCAAGTAAAGATGCTTCAATCCCACTTAGAAGGGGGAAGAAAATAATCATGGGAGGCAGAGGGAGGAAGGGATTTGGTATGGATGGGAGAGTGGAGGGGGATGAGAAAGGGGAACAGGATCAGATATTGGAGAACATAATAGAAGCCCAGAGGGCCAGGAGAATGAATGGAAGTATGCAGCCTCTGGGGGTGGGATGTGGTGGGGACCCTCTAGAAAGGACCATAGACCTAGGAGGAGAGATATTTTAAGGACTCAATGGGGTGACCTTAGCCAAAACGCCCAACGACGCTGAGAGGTAACTTGAAGAATCCACTTCCAGCAGATAGACAGGGACTCAAGTGGAGAGATAGGGTTGCCATCCCACAGTCAAAATTTCTGACTCAGAATTGTTCTTGTCCAAAAGAACTATAGGGACAAAAAATGGAGAAGAGATTGAAGGAAAGGCAGCTCAATGACCCACCCAACTTGGGATCTGTTACACGGGGTAAGGGGCACCAAGGCCTGACACTATTACTGATGCTTTGATGTACTTGCAGAGGGGAACCAGGCATGCCTGTCCTCTGAGTGGCCCTACTAGCAGCTGGCCAAMCATTGCACTGAAGTCGGAGACCCCTATATGTGAATTAAGGGAAGGATTGAAGAAGGTGAAGGGAAGGGCGACCCCTTAGGAAGACATGAAGTCTCAACTAACCTGAACCCATGAGAGCTCCCAGAGACTGAGCCACCAACCAGGTACCATACACTGGCTGGTACGAGGTTCCTAGCACATATACAGCAGAGGACTGCCTGGCCTGGTCTGGACTCAGTGGAAGAAGATACATCTAATCCTGAGGAGACTTGGGGCCCCAGGGAAGAGGCATGCCTGGGTAGGGAGACAAGGAACACCCTTTCAGAGGCAAAGAAAAGGAGGAATGTGATGAGGAATTGTGGGAGGGGAGACCAGGAGGGTGGGATGGAATGTTAAAATAAAATAAAATAATTGCAGAGAGAGAGAGAGAGAGAGAGAGAGAGAGAGAGAGAGAGAGAGAGAGAGAGAGAGACTTATCACATAACCCCAGATAGAACTGAACTGAAGTTTTCAACTTTAACTTTCTAAGTGTCAGAATTATAGACATGGGTCATCATATCCAACAGTTATTTTAACTCATTCATGAAATACAGATTGTTGAGAGTCTGAAGCTTGGGAGAAGCGATGTAAAATGCTTCCAAATATATATGACATGTTGACTGTATCATGGACACAGAGCATCTATAGACACCTATATGCACAAGACTGGCCCTTCACCATTCTGTCTAGAAGTGAGAAGGTCACCCTGGTTCCTATCCATTCCTGGAAGGTATTGCCAATTAATGGTTGTTACAAGATAGGGTGTCTTCTTTTAACAATTGGGGAACAAATTAGAAAGAAGAGGGTTATCAGAAAAGCATTATAGAAGGCAGGGTTGAATATAACAAAATGCAGCACACACATGTGAAACTTACAGAATGACACAATAAAAATAAGCTTGTGGAAATGGTATGTGCCAAGGGAATAAAATGATGTTTAGATATCTGCACAGACTGGTATATGTTCTCTGCAATAAGTGCAAAACTCTTTCTTCTAGCTTTCTGAACAGTGCAGAGTTTTGTAGGTATCCATGGTAATTATGCAGTAAGACAGAGAGACAGAGGTTTTTCTCTAACAAAACACAACCAATTACCCATCAATAAAACTTTCCCAATACCATGCTCCTCTCTAGTCTCTCAACTCTCGGAAACTCCACTTTTTTTTCTGACAGATTGCATGAGACAAAATTTTACAATTCAAGTGTGAGAAGAATCCTGTTCATTTTCCTTAAGACAAGGGTCATTAGTTGGTTCTGTCTTTGTATATCTACCAAGAATTGCCCTGTACACACAGAACACCTTTTTTATGCCTTCTTCAGATCATGGAGACTCAGGTTATTTTCACTTCTTGAATCTTCTAAGTGTTGCTTCAATGAATATAGGAGTGCAGTCTCTTAAACAGATTTTATGTCTCATTCATATATATCCAAGACATTTTCATATATTTAAATATATATATTTCAGGAGCTTCCATTCTGTTTACCATAATGGCTGTACAAATTACCATTACCAGGAGTGAGCAAAAGTATTTCTCTGCATTCTGGCAGTATTTTTACTTTTCCTGTTTCTTAAAGGATTGAAGTAGTACCTCCTGTGGTTTCAATTCACAATTCATCAATGGTATTTGTCACATTTCTGCCATTAAGTAGTACATATTCTTTTGAAAAAACAATTCTGTAGAGGTCTATGTCTATCTTTAAACCAGATATGTATTTTAAATACTCTTTTTGATTTTTGTAAATTTATTTTTATTTATGTTATGTATATTGGTGTTTTACCTGCTGKTATTTCTGTACATCATTTCATGTAGTGCCCACAGGGGCCAGAATGTGCATGGTTCCCTTGGAATGGAGTTACAGAAGGTTTTTAACTGCCATGGGTGTGCATGGGATCTAATCTGGGTCTTCACAGGAGTAGTAAGTACTCTTTACTGCTGAGCCACCTTTTCAGCCCCTTGGTTATACGTTTCATGGTTTGAAGCCCCTTTGTAATTTCAGTATTATGTCCTTAAATTCATCTAGATTTGCTTTTGTTTTCGCCTTTTCAATGTTTTTATCTAAATTATCTTTCTATTGTGCTAAAGAGTATATGGAACATTTGTTATTTCAGTTCTTAGACCTACCTCTATCTATCTACTCTCTATCTATCTATCTATCTATCTATCTATCTATCTATCTATCTATCTATCTATCTATCATCTATCTATCTATCTATCTATCATCTATCTATCAATCTGTCATCTGTCTATCTATCAATCAATCATCTATCTATCTATCTATCATCTGTCTGTCTATCTATCTATCTATCGATCTATCTATCTATCTAGCGATCTATCAATCTATTTTTGAAGCACAATCTTAATATGTAGATCTAGGAAGCTTAGAATTCACTAGTAGCTCACACTTGCCTGGAACTCACAGAGGCCCATACCCTTCTGTCTCCCAAGTTTAAAGCTGTGTACCACCACTCAGTCATATTTGAGTTCTGAACACAACTGGGGTTGATTATTTGCAAAGAATGAGATAAGTAAGCCTGGTTTTATTTCCATGGGTGTGGCTATTAGCCGCCCCAACATTGACTATGGAGATGACAACCTTTGTACATTCTTTCTGATTATGTGAAGGAATGTTGAGCAGTTTATTTTAGGAATCCCAGCCCAGTCCATGTTATATCATTTTTACCCAATGATTCTTATTGCAGCTTCATAGCACTCTTCAAAATTAAGCTGTGAAGTCTTCTACCTGTTCTCTTTACTTAGTGGCTTTGGTTACTTTTGTGTCTTGGCATTGAATATAAATGTAATGATTATTTTTTTCTAACTCTTTTTTCTTTAAATATCCTTTGTAGTATCAGCTGTTTTTTGTTTTGTTTTGTTTTTTTTAACAAATGTATGATTACACTTGTTGTTGTCTAAGTAGGGCTGAAATTTTTGATCCAAGCATCCTAGATGATAGGTGGTTATTTTCCTGAAATAGATTTAGTTGTTTGCTAGATTGATTGAGTTTTGGGAGCCTACATCAAGTTTGAGATTTCCATTTGTGAGCATTAACCGAGCTGCTAGAGACAAGCACTGTGAAGCCAATACTTAACTGTGAGAAGTAACTTTTGCTATTTTTTGCATAGCATTTTGCATAGCATTCTCACCTCAATTTTGCCTAGGTCTCTTTAGAATAAAGACAGGTATTGCCCTCTTCAAGAGCCATGTCTCTTGTCATCTGCTGAGTGGGGAAAGGCTAAGTGAGCCAGCATGAAATCTAGAGAGAGATGATCTTGAAATTCTGCCTACTTTATCTTCACTAGCTAGAGGAAGCTAACAGTAACTTCACTACATGCTAGACTGTCTAGGATTGTCATCTCTGGAAAAATGTAATGTAACGAAGGATGGCTCAGTTCTCAAGTCTCCTTGCAAATGATGTTTGACTAATTTTCTAATGCTCAAAGTTTCTTTTGTTCTTTTTTCCCTTTTTTCTTTTGTTTTGTTTTGTTTTGTTCAAGACAGGGTTTCTCTGTGTAACCCTGGTTATCCTCAAACTCACTCTGTAAACCAGGCTCAGAAATCCTGTAACTCACTCTGTAAACCTTGAACTCAGAAATCAGCCTGCCTCTGCCTCCCAAGTGCTGGGATTAAAGGCATGCACCACCACCACCACCACCACCACCACCACCACCCAGCTCAAAGTTTCTTTAAATTTGCCCTAAGTTAATAAGTTTCATTTTCTGAACCCAACATCCAACACAGTGTACTAATCAAGATGGAATACATTTTCACGAATTGCAAAACTTTCTAAATGTGAACTGTAGAAGATCTCTGTTTCTGGGGTAGTTACTAAATCTGCCATTTTCCTTGAGGCTACTGTGATATGAAATTCTTTCTCTATTAAGAAAAAAAGATGTGTAGTGTGGACCTTCTCCATGACAACAGAGGAAAGCACCTTACTATGGATTCTACAAGAAGTAAATACATTTATGAAGCTAATTGCAGGATGATAAGTTATACATGATTTCAAGTTTTGCCTATGGACAATTGAGAGTCTAACATTGCATATACAAAACAGTTCATGTAACTATTTTAATTAACTTAAATTCTGTCTCCCCCATGGGTACCTTATAATAGTAAAATAATTTCCCATAGGCCAGTGTAGTTCAGTGCCTGGCAATGAGTTTTTTCCTAAGTACAAACTTCCATGTCTCAATATGCATGGAAGTAATTCATTTAAAAATTCACCCCCTTTTCAAATTTGTTTTGAAATAAAAAAATAAGCAGAATGTTTTCCGTAACTTACATGTACAAATAATCATGGAGGTTTTCTATGTATTGGTTTGTCTGTTTGTCTGTCTGTCTCTATCTGTTTGTTTGTCAATACATTTCCTTCCCTCCATCTATTTTCATTTTGCTAGTTAGGGGAAAAAAGGATGAATACGCAACTAGTAATACAAAATCATTTAAAATATATGTTCTCTTAATCAGCTCGTGCTTGGCCGGTGATGCTGGTAAGACTTTAAGGGTTTAGGTTCTGGCAATCCTAGGAGACACAATCTCACAGCAAACTCCTGGTCTCCATGACTCTTGTTATTTTCTCACCTTTTCTTCGGTAATGATTCCTGAGCCTTCAGTACTGAGTGGATAGGGTAAAAGTGATGAGAGGCCCAGGAGGCTTCAACTGTATGCAAAGAACTGAAGGCAAATTTATAGGTTTAGATATTTTCAAAACCTACTTTATTTAAGGTTCTCAAATGCTTCAGCCTCACTTCTAACCCACTGATCAAAAGTAAGAGAAAGAAGGTTGATAGGAAAAGGGTGTTATCAACCTGTTTAGAAGTAGTTCTTTGGAGCGATTCCACTCTTCTGTTACAGAATATAAGCAGTCCAGTTCAATACCAAACATGAATCAGCAGTGATGGCATGATCCAGCAAAAACAGCAAGGCTCTGTTGAATTGGCATGAGTCAGTGGAAGGAGCCAGAATCATTTGAAATACCACGAGAAGGTCTGTGTTGTATTTCTCTCTATGAAGTGAAGACCACTGAAGACCAACAAACTGTTGCAGGAGTTAGCAATGGAAGAGCATCCTCTCTCTGTTTGTGGGATTCCATTTATATTCTTTATAAACATCACATATCATCTCACAAGACAGCTTTGAGAAAAACATTATGAGAAAAAACTGAGTTGTTAAGAAACCAGAAATTTCCACTTCACAAATAAGAAATGTTGAAATGAGTCAAATTTCTGTGCTTTATCCAGCACTTTAAAAACATACATGGAAGTAACATTACACACACTGAGCCATGTTGTACTTACATGCATACACACATACACACACACATTTGTCTATGTCTGTGCATGTCTTTACATTTGCATATATGCAAATACACAGACATGTATTTATTGCATATACATATATATCTAATATAATTTGTAATTATAGATGATACTCTCTTGCTTTTACTAACAAAATTTGCAAATATCAAAGGTACAACCTTTTCCTAATTTTGTGTTAGCAAACATTAGAAGTAAATACAGTGAATGTGTCTCAATAACACTGGGAAAGACAAGTTTACTGTGGCTGATTAGAGGTTACTCACTGATAAAATTATGAACAGGAATTTGGCTGATAAATATATGTTAAGCATATATGTATGTAGTCCCATTACCACTGAATTACTTCAGCATATATACATAGTATTCAGTGTTTTCATTGTTAAGTTAAAGTTGATAAAAATAAAATAATACATATACAAGTACTTACAATGCAGGAAACCTCTTGGTTCTCCAGGGCTCATTGTTTTCTGAACCTGTGCTATTCCATGACCCAGTCATTTATTTTCATTGAGATATACCTATGACTTGCAGTGCACATTTAAAATAAATTTTATATCACATAGAAATATGATAAACTTATCTATATTCCAATTAATAATAACATACACATGCTCATAGGATTTTAAAATTTATTTTCTAATTAACATAGTTGCAATGTGATTGACAGTTTGAAATATAAGCAAATATTATTCATTCAGCGTAGCCTGTTTATGGATCATGAATCTAAAGTACTCTTATGTATGATAATATGGTCTTTTGCATGTGTGGACAATTTTTGTCATATAGTAATTATTGTTAGTTTTAAAAGAATAATTATACTTTAGTCAATACATATTTAAACACATGCAATTTATATTTTGATTATAATTGGCATCTCTAATACAGTTAAAATGGAAATGTATCTTGCTTTATATTATAAATAGATATACGCTAACCCATTACGCAATTCATAGATACCCACTAATCTTTTTTTACTATGCAATCTGGAAGTCAATTCAAGGTGATTTAGTAGACAGTGTGTAGTGTAGCCATGAGTCATGACAATGAGTTTCTACCCCTTATGGTGGACAGGGATGGAGCAAAAGCTCCAGCATGCCTCTGTGTATACTATGTTAATTTCTTTTGAGAAAAAAATAGTATTGCTAGTTGATAGCATCCAAGAACACACAAGAAGAACGGCAAAAGACACATGGACAGAGTAAATGAGAGCTTCATTATGGAAGTCCTGCCACAACAAATGCTCTACAGTGGTATTTGCTTAGTTTGAGGAAGTTCTGTCAGCTGGGAATTACACTTGTGCAACATCAGAACAATGAAGCCATCCCATCAAATAAAGACACAGAGTTATTTCCTTTACTGAAGCCTTGCTTTGGTATCAAATACTGTGGGGTCAATATGCACATCTGTGTTTATGAATCTACTCTTTTTAATAGCTAAAAGACAGAACCATCCTAGGTGACAAGAGGTGGCCAGTTGAGACTGTATGCCCCATCATTAGGAGACCTCATTAGGATCACCTTCATATATTTTAAGAAGTTTCTGTTACAGAGGTTTCTATAACATCCCTCCGATGCCTCTGAATTCTAGCTGTCTTTCCCCACATCCTTTTCCTGAATCCATGCCCCCTCCTCTCCTCACCTAGTCTTCCCATTCCTGTCTCCCTACCACCAGCCCACATATAAAATCTATTCTATTCCCCCCTCCTAGGGAGATCAATGTGTCCTCCCCAGTCACCTCAATACCTAACCTCACTAGATTAAAGTATTGTAGCTTAGTTGTTTCATCATTTGGTAAGCCTTTCTATCCATGCAGTAATATAACTGAAGGTAAGTAGAGAAAAAACAAAAACAAAAACAATAGTACAAACTCATAAGATTGTTAAACCTACATCATTTAAGTAAACCACTCAGCAGCACAGCCTCCATCCTCTGCCCTGCAGTCTTTTAACACAAAGAAAAACAAACTTACTTTTTTCCCTTGTTCTATTGTTGTAGTATGAATAAGGATTTCGGTTTCTTTTAACATTGTAAATAAAATGGGTATTCAATTCTATTGCATGGGTGATGTGTGGCAGAACCTCTAACGGGCCACCATGTCATCAAGAAGCCTTGGTTCCTTCAACACAGAAAGAAGGTTTTGGATTAGCTGCTGTTTATAACTAGACTATTACAAAGAAAAGCAACACTTTCAGCCTGCTGCTGACTCTCCATTTCCATCAAGAGAGGAGAGGACAGAGAAGCCCTGCTCTTAGTGTACCAAACTCTATAAATGTAAACATGAAAAAGAACATTTTTTCTAAAACTACTCATCTCAGGAATTTGTCACCACAACTGAACATAAATTATGAGATAGTTATGTATAAATAATGCAATGAGTCAAGCACTATGCTTACTTGACTACAGAGAAAAATTGGACTTCTGTGGAATTTATCTAGAAGATGTATCTATAAACAGCCCTATGAGGTTCATGTTTTAACTTTGGAATATAATTATTCCTTTGATATCAGATGGAATAGACGACTGAAGAATAGATTCCAGCAATGTCTACAGCCACTGGAAATGTATAACAAATAAGAATGGCAATTGCTATATTGTGGAGAAATGAAGAAAAGTTCTTGTAAGGGTTATATTTGTGGTACTGGGTCCTAGGACCCCTTATAGACTGGTCAAGAACTCTACCAGTTAATTTACACCTACAATTTTATTTAGTATATTTGGTAGCTACTCTTTTATTATTGTGATTACTGTGATGAGAATTATTTATGGGTTACACTATTAGTAGATAATGACAAATACAAGAGATGGYTCTGAAATTTAAGACCATCCGATCCACATAATTCTCTGGTCTCTCCATAGAATCTAGAGTGAAAAGCCACCCACCTGAGATCTTTACAAGAACTTTAACCAGTGTATCCTACGTGTCAAAAGTTACTACTTTTAAAAAGCTGAAGTCCTCATCATGTTAGATATTTCAAGTGCTGAACTATTTCAGGAGWTGTTTCTGTTACTGTACATAAAWTATTACAAGAAAATYACTTGGAGCTCCTTTGTGAAAAACACTGAGAGGGAATCTGTGAAAGAATGTTCCTTGCTTTTCTTACTGGTAGTGGAGGGAGGCTGGTAGTGAATTCTCCTGAGGACAAAATAGTTGC
>BDUI01006076.1:73299-83514 GCA_002335545.1 Apodemus speciosus
ATGGAAGCCTGAGGTTAGCTTTGGTGTTACTCTTGATGACATCTACCGGGGACCTGGGGCTTGCCTTCTTGGCTAGGCTGGCTCACCCGTGAGCCCCAAGGATCTGCTCGTCTCTGCTGCTAAAAGTACTGGGATTACAAGAGCACATCGCCATGTCTGSCTTCTTACATGGATGCTGGGGATCAAACTCAGGTCTTCACACATCATCAACTGACTCCTCTCCCCAGCCTCAGCTTTGTGCAAGTTTTTGTGTGAACAGAAGTTTCCAAGTCCTTTGAGTAATTCCAAGCTATGTGATTGAAAAGGCATCATCATCATCATCATCATCATCATCATCATCATCATCATCATCATTATCATCATCATTACCACCACTATTATTGATTGAGGATCTCTATGTTGTGCTGGCTGGCCTGGGACTCTGTGTAGACCAGGCTGGCCTCAAACCCACAGAGATCTGCCTGCTTCTGTCTCCCTAGTGTTGGGACTAAAGGTGTGCATCGCCTCTGCCCACCTAGCTTGGCTTTGTAATGGGTGTGTGTTAGTATCTCACCGTCATGTCATTTGAATTTGCATTTCCCCAGTCTTGCTGTAGAACGTCTTTAACTGTCAAGAGTAGATCCTTGGCCGACTGAATGCCAAGGTCTTTCTTTGATCCTTGAGATTGAGTCGTTTTTCTTTATTTAGTTCAGATATTATTTTGGGACACTTTCGTACGTATCTAGACTTTTATTTTTACCATAGCCTTTTGAAGTTGCTCTGAGGTAAAACTGTCATCCTGATTTTATTCCTAGGTTGGAGTGGTCAGCAGTGCCTAGGGATGGCTTACTGTAAGTATACCCAGGTGGTCAATCTCTCTTGCTTCCTGTTTCCTGCTTCTGGGCCCTTTCAGTGGATCACCAGGTGGCCTGTGCCCCCCACCCGGCCCCACCCCGCCCCCACCCTAGTTTTTCTGAACACAGCTGAGGACGTGATACCAGTTTTCTGCTAATCCCAGGCAGGGTTCCTGGAATCAAGGTGGGGAACCGAGGACACCTCAGAATAGCCCGGGGGCCTGCCTCAGGACTCCACCCACAGGAAATCCCCTGGTCTGTGGCCCCTGAGTGTCAGTTTTGTAGGCTGCCCAGACAGACAGCCATGCATTAGGGCTCAGGGCATTTCTGGAGCTTTCTCTGAGGTTGGCAATGAGTGGCCATCCGTGAGTGGAAATGGGTTGTAAATTCTTTTGACGGCCACGGCTTTTGCTTCCGGGGAATTCCACTGTCAGCCTATAGGCTCCCACAGTCATCAAAACAAGCTTTCTTTCTTTCAAACTGGGAAGTTCTTCACAGCTGTCAGAGTAATGAGCGTCCTGTTTCCCCTCTGACTCCATTTACCCCCTTCGCTGTCCCCTTTAGCCCACTCCCCACAAGCCTTTAAAGAGTCACCATTAAAGAGTTGTTAGTTTCAATTTCTGGAGGGCAAACACTGACTTTCTTTTACATTGTTTTAGATCCTTGCTACACATGCGAACAGTGCCAAAACAGGCCTTCCTCTGAAGCTGGATGAAGTAGGCCATGCCTTGCGGTACTCATGGAACTGCCCGTGGGGGTGCCACACAGGGCCGATCAATCTTGCCTCACGGTCTGTGGAGCCCTGAGCGTCACCCTCTCTGCTTACTGTGCAAACTGGCTCACCTGTTGGGAGAATGGATTCTGAAAATCCCATCCCCGCCCCTGCCCCTACCGGCAGCAAAATGTGCTCTGGGGTCCCAATGTGCAGAGCCTAGCCTAGGATGGGGAAGTGTCTCTAAGGGCAGGGCTCTAGCGAGGCAAAGGAGTYAGAGGGCCCAGAGCAGGTACCATCTATGGCGATGTAAGGGTCCCAGTGCTGGGGTTACCTCTCCTCCCCCACCCAGAGAGAACCAGTTACCAGGTGCCCCTTACCTTGCACACATATGGACTATATGAATCGCAAAGAACAAAGGTGCTGTTCTGAAGGTTATTTCCCCTCCCCCACGCAGTGAATAATACCATACTGTATGCATCGATCTGCAACTGCCTGGTGTTCGCTTAGACTGAGGTGAGGGTTTTTCCACATGGTTCTGAGTTTTTAACTGCCACCTGGTGCCCTGTGGGTGTGACTAAAGACGGGAGTCATTGCTTCAGCACGGGGTTTACAAAATTATATCTACTATTACACGTATGTTCCTTAAAAATGCCGGGTGCCAATAAAACTGCCCACTGAAGGTAACAGCATAAAACCACCGAGTTGGGCAGTGCTGTAAAACCCTTATGGCTTGGCTATAGAGCACTAACAAGACTAGCAATTGACACTTCAGGAAAGCAGCTCTGTGTGAGGAGACGGCCTCTGGGGACGTTAAAACCCATCCAGACGGCTAATGTGGGCGCTGCTCCGCAGGTGTCAGGACCGTGAGCCAGGTGGGCACAGGAGGAAGTGCAGGCTGCTTCCTAGGATGCGGGACTGAAGCCCAGGTGCAAGACTGCATTTGCTATTGCCTTAAAATAGAGCAGAAGGGATTCTTCCTGCACAGGAGTCAAGCCGATGGCTTTTCCTTATCTGCTGTCGGGTGTCCGGGTGTCTCCCCCACCCCCGACCCCAGCCTTCCGCCTTCTCCCATCCTTCCCAGTCCCCACGCCTGCCTGCCTTACTTTGTAAAATGACCATCTTCACTGCCGAGGTGGCTGAGCTCTTCTTCCACAAATCTATTACATAAAGGTGACAGGGACATGRTGCCCACCTGGGAAGGCTTTGAGGCAAGGGAAGAAGGGGGGAGGGGGGAGGTAAGGGAAAGAAACAAAACCAAGCAAACAGATAGTTCTGGTGGAGCTTGCTGATCTGCCATTTGCCACTGTGGAAACTGCTGAGCTGCGAGCTATCTCAGATCCTCAGGTAAAAGGTGGTCGAAGCCACATGGGAGAGCGGATGCCACCGTTGCCCTCAGACCCTGGGGCTGCGTGGGCTCCACAGGGAAAGCTTAACATCCTACCTAGTTGGAGATGAAATTCATATCAGGTGCTTCCCCTACGTGGATTTCCCTCCCTTTAAGGAAGAAAGATTATTTTAAATCTTGTTTGAATTTTGTGCAGTGGAAATTCCCCTCTGTGTAACTTCTCACTTGCCTCAGTTTGAAGGGGTGCATTAGGAGGGTCTCTGAGGGGGTACGTTAGGAGGACTGAGACCTGGAGCATAGTGTGGCCAGAGGATCCGCTGTCGTCCAGCCCGTTCTCTGGGCTTCTGGTCCCCATGGGAAGGCTTGTTGATTGCTTTAGCTTCAGGGATGCGGCGGGACAGGGGAGGAAAGCAGTGGTCCTGATTCTGACGCGGAGTTCAGAGTTCCGGGACATTCTCTAATTTTGAATCCACAAGCACCATTTCCTTCATGCAGTCCCTTGTCCTTTGGCTCTCTGGAGGTCTCTCAGGAGTGTGTTTGTTTGTTTATGTGCTGGGAAGAAAGCCAAGGTCCCTGAGCATGGTTGGGAGCGTCACCACAACATGAGGAACCATATTAACAGGTTTGCAGCATTAGGAAGGTTGAGAACCACTGCCTCAGGACGTCTGTGTCCTGCCGGCTTGCAGGGCAAGAGATAAAGAGGGGAGAGTAACCTGTCAAGGGTCAATACCACTGAGTGTAAGGCGAGACTTGAGCTCAGAACTTCTACTCTAGGAAAAGTCAAAAGAGGTTGGCAGTATTACCATTTCAGAACAAAATAACAGAGTGTCTTTTGGTGTCTTGCATTCTTAGATAAACTAGGTCATGGTGCTAATAACCTTTCAGGCAAGTTGCCAAATACAAGTCCTTCAAATCCCAGGGAGACTTGGATATACCAACAACACTGTTCCATTCTACAGCTTAAGAAAACAGGTTCAAAGGACTTAGGAAAACTGCCCAGTCTCACAGCGAGTAGGAGCTCATACCAGGATTTGATCCTAGGTCTATTCACTTGAAAACACCTCGTGTTTTACACAGCATGAAGTGTGGGGTTAGAAGTGTAATGTGAAGTTGTCCACTGAGCCCTCTTCTCGGGACTTATAAATGAAGTCACAGTGTGTGGTTAGTCTAGTGAAACCAGACTTCTTTGCGTGTGTCTGACCAAGACATCGAGATTCTGTCTCTGAAAACCTGGGGACTGCCAGCAAAATTCCCCTTGAAAGCAGATGCACAGAGCCCCTGGACTGTTGGAAGGCAAAAGCAACAGCTAGTTCCCAGAACTGAATGTAGGAACATGTGGCCTTTGATGGTCTCAGGGCTTGTCACAACAGCCAGAGGCCATGTCCTGTTGTGAAGAATTTTGTCATCCTTGTCCCAGAAACCTCGTACTGAATAGAACTCAGAGATCTGGTTCCTTTGGGGCAACTTGGCCAAAGACTGTCCTAGAGGAAATGGTCTTTCTACTATGATAGTAACATGGTGACCTTACGGGATCCTTTCTTTTGAGAAGTGTGACTATCAGGGGTGCAGTGAGGAGTCTTCAACRTTTGGCTGTGTGTCCTGAGTTACTGAATTACATAGGAACAAAGAACCGCTCAGCATAGCCACGGATTGCCCACATGAAGCTTTATAAATCCTGGTGCTAGGCTTCGGAGTCTCTATCCTTGAAGGGAAACACTCTGCATTCATGTTCCCGAGCTCTGAGAGGCAGCAGAGGATGCTCACCCATTCCTCCTGGGCTCCCGACATCCCTGCCACCTGCCCTTTGATTCCCAGATGCTATCTTCCTAAAGCAAAAGAGAGGAAGAAGTTAAGGATGGTTACAAGGGGGGGATCATTAATGATATAAACTGAACAATGAGTAAGGCAGGGAGACTGGCAAGAAAGGGGCATTTGGTGAGATTGTCGAGGACCTGGAGAGGAAGACTGATAAGATGCAGGGTGGAGTTTGATGGATGACAGGAAATTGAGAGCATGTTGGGGGTGAGATTACTGGTAGAAATGAAGTCTACTGTACAACCAGCCATGGGAACAGATAGCTGGGGGGGGGGCAAAGGATGGGTTATTGGAAAGCGGTATCCACGCAGCTGGGTTTATTTCATTTAAAAACCTTCAAGGATGAAGGGATATGGTAAGGACCAGAGCGCACGAGTGAGCAAGGAACTAGAATCACAGAGAGATAAGAGAATGTGTGCCGGCCATGCTAGAAGGTAGAGAGAGATATATGTGCTCGTGTGTGCACAAGAACACGAGCTCTTTCTTGATCTGAGGGTAGATTGAAAGAAAAGCCCCAAACCTGCCTGCTGTAGGTTTCTCACCAAATACCTGAGGGAAGGCAACATGAGGGCAGAAGGATTTAGTTTGGCTCTCGGTTCAAAGGAGCATCTTCCCTCCTGGTGGGAAAGCACAGTGGTGGGAGTGGCTGGGTTCACAACTCCAATCAGAAAGCAGAGAATGGCGGCTACCAGTGTTCAGCTGGTTTTCTCTTGTTTGGCTTATTAAAGAGGAAATCTGTCCAGGCGCCCAGCCACTGGATGGTGCCTATCAAAACTGGTCACTTTGGTAAGAGGGATCTAATCCTCTTTTTGTGGCTCCCCAGGATTCTGTTTGTTAAAGAAGCCACAGCTCCCCTTTCCTCAATGTGTTTTGACAGACATTAGGAGTCCGCAGTTCTGCTGGCCTCTTTCTGGGTCTTCCCCTGGGCTGCATGTTTGTTTCCATTCCAGTGGCACAGTTACAGAGGCGCTGTTCTTTCTGTGGAAGACTCGCTAGTTATGTGGAGGGGTCCTTTATGTTTTATTTATTTATTTATTTTTATTTATTTATTTWTTTTTACATTCCAAAACTCACCCCTGATGTATTTCCTTTTTTGTTGTTGTTTTGTTTTGGTTTTTTATTTTCTATATTCTTTGTTTACATTCCAAATGATTTTCCCTTTCCCAGGTCCCCCCTACCCCTTTTATGTTTCTATGAGTACTTTCGGATTGTTTTCACTAGTCTTGTGAAGAATGCCATTGGAACTTTGGTGGGGATTGTGTTGAATCTGTGTAATCCCAGGGGTTTGATTCCCAACGCCCATTGTGGCGCACGACTACCTGTAACTACAGTACCAAGACACCTGATGACTCTTCTGGCCTCCTTGGACAGTACATGCATGTTACACACAAACATACATGTGGGCAAAACATCAATATACATACAAAATGAAAATTTCTCCCTTCCTTCCTTCCTTCCTTCCTTCCTTTCTTTTTTGAGACAAAGTCTCACTGTGTAGACCAGGCTGGCCTCACAGGATAGACCACCCCTGCCTCTGCCTCCCTACTGCTGGGATTAAAGGCCTGCGCCACCACACCTGGCCACAACTGTTTTTTTTTTTTGTTGTTGTTGTTGTTGTTGTTGACATTTGTTCCTCATGACTAATGCTGGCTATGGAACTTAGGGTCTCAAGCCTACTAGGCAAGCATGCTGCCACTGAGCCGTCTCCCCAGCTGTGGGAGTGAGTGTGTGCTTGTGTGTGCGTGCATGTGTGTGTGTGTGTGTGTGTGTGTGTGTGTGTGTGTGTGCAGGCATGCGCATGTGTGTTCTGTTTCTGTGTATGTATGTATGTATGTATGTATGTATGTACGTAATGTTTGTGAGTACACTGTCACTCTCTGCAGAGACACCAGACGAGGGCACCAGACCCCCCAATACAGATGGTTGCGAGCCACCATGTGGTTGCTGGGAACTGAACTCAGGACCTCTGGAAGTGCAGTCAGTGCTCCAGCCCATTCCCATGTTTTTAACTTGAAGGGTAGGTAGTAAGCCATTGGAGAATTGACATAATACACACTCAGATATTTAGTTCTTATTTATGTCTTAGATCAATTCCCAAACAGAATAATTGTTTCTTATTTAATTGGTAGAGTCAGCCTTGGGGAAAAAAAAGGAGCGAATGTAGATTAGCCAGCTGAATGCCATCTCTTCTAGAAGTCCCTAGGGACTCCTACCTGTGGCTTCTGTAAGGCATTGGGGGGGAGGGGGAAGAAAGAGCAAAGGTCTGCGGCCCTCAAGATACAGGGCTGAGCTCAGCCCTTATAGGGGTTCAGAGTTGGGGTGGGAAGGAAAAGGCTCTGCAGGAGCAGCCACACCCCAGGCTTATTGGGGAAGAAGGTGCAGAAGTGGGTTGGCGTTTCACTTTCAGTTTCCATTCCCAGTCACATCAAGATGAAACCTAGTCAACAGTCAGATCTGCCCCAACAGGATTTCTCACCCAGGCCTCCAGGAGGTACTGAAGGGTAGGCTGGTCGAGGAGCCTTGGGCGGGTCAACCAGTTGTCCTGAACCGGCTTGGTGGATCCAAGTACTGCCACCAAACCTGGGTGAATTTGGGCCTGCCTCTGAGCCCCTCTACTCCATGAAAGCCAGTCTGAATGGCACTGCGGACCTGGGTGATGCTGGGTCTTTGGAGGTAACTGAGGCTTAGCTTGGTTTTGAAGGAAAGGCCACCTTGTGAGAGTGAGCAAGGATTCTCTGTGCCCAACACTTTACCCATAAATCTCATGGGATTCACCATGACCCAAGTGCAAGACTGTCAGCTGGTTGATCTGTGGGCCACTTGAGAATCCTCAGGGTGACTCAGATCCACTGGTCCAGCATCTCCAGAGCTTGGTGTCATCTTATTTTGAACCTCTTTCTTCAATAAGTCCCGTCTTTATTTTTCTCTTAGAAGGCTTAGATTCTCTCATACCCTCTATAACAGGTATGCATTTAGTCTTGGTATGCTATTTATTTATTTATTTAAGAAAAAGAAATCTGAGCCGGGCTGTGGTGGTGCACACCTGTAATCCCAGCACGCTGGGAGGCAGAGGCAGGCGGATTTCTGAGTTCGAGGCCAGCCTGGTCTACAGAGTGAGTTCCAGGATAGCCAGGGCTATACAGAGAAACTCTGTCTTGAAAAAAACCAAATCCAAAAAACCAAAAATAAAGAAAGAAAGGAAGGAAGGAAGGAAAGAAGAAAGAAAGAAAGGAAGGAAGGAAGGAAGGAAGGAAGGAAGGAAGGAAGAAAAATAGAAAAAAAAGAAAAAGAACTGTATTTGCTCTGGGCTGGCCAAGGACTAAGTTATAAAAACCTGATTCAAACTTGGCCAGGTGACCGTAGTGTGTCTGATGCTAAACTCAGGGCCAGGGTGGTCAGCATGTCCCTCTGCCTGGGAAAGTCCCGGTTTATGCCTGCTGTCTACATAATTAATGACTGACCCTTTCACGCTAGAGAATCTTGGATGGGATAATAAATTATATGGCTCCCTATTCAGAGTCCCTAGCCCTAGATCTGACCCCTTCCCAAAGGTCAGCGAGGTGCTGATGGGGACAGACATGCGGACGGTGGGCCCAGAGTGGGAGGGTCAAAGGAGACGGCCCACATAGGACCTTTATCAAAGACTCCCTTCTGCCTTTAGGACAGTGCTGTAGACCATTGGTAGGTTCAAGAAGAAAATAGTAATGGCTGACTTCCATCCACAGAGAGTCAGTTACAGCCGGATTGAAAGCTCGACACAGCCTTCCCCATGTATCCAGGCATGCGCTATAGCCTACCCAGATAAGCCCGACCACAAGACAGCCACCAGAGGCGTCAGGTGGACGAGGAAGGGCTCACACGCCTGGGGAAGTTGCGGTCATCATACAACACACCAGGGCCCCAAGAGTCCAGTCATCCCACCCGCTCCCCCCCCCCGCCCCCCGCCAGTCTGGTCTCAAAGCATTATGAACATGGCCCTTGGGAATTAAGACCTCTCTGAAAGATCCTGGAAAAGCCAACAGCAGGATGCCCAGCCTAATCTTCAGTGTGAAAGAGCATGCCTGCCTCCTCGGAGGACCTACAGGGACAGAAAGGTCTACATGTCTTGACTGATTTAGACACAACCCGCCCGCCTGGAAGCAGGAGGTGGGAGGGGTAACCTCGGGGTCCCTGGAGGCCTGAGGAAGCTGGTCAGTGCAAGCGCATGCTAAGACCTGGACATTCCCATCTCCTCTTTCATCTAGGGGGAGCCTTTCTCTGCTGTGTTTAGTAGGTCATGACCTTTCCCTGGGCCTCCTAGATGTCTCCCTGGGAGTCACTCCTTCCCACCCACCAGTATAGCCTCTCTTTTTCCTGGACTAAAAGGAAGGGGCTGTGGGTGGGGCAGTATAGGGGCTGTGGGTGGGGGCAGTATAGGGGCTATGGGTGGGGCAGTATAGGGGCTGTGGGTGGGGGCAGTATAGGGACTGTGGGTGGGGGCAGTACAAGACTCCTTTCTCTCTATTGTGTATCCTCAACATGAATCTAGAAGTTCTGAGCCAAGTTGGGATTGTTTGCTGGGCCTTTTTCAGAATAGGGAGGAGAGCACTCTGTTTCTAAACTAGTGCCCAGACCCTTTCTAAAACCTACCCCATGCAAATGTGCCTTCTAGTCACCCTGTGGGTGGAGGATGTGGCCAGAGGCTCTACCACCAGGCACATGAGATGGCTCTCTGTGGCAGAAACCTGGACAACGGTGTCCACTGAAGATAGTCACCCTCCGCATACACTTCTTATGTGGAATAGTCAGAATGAGGCATCTGGGAGCCAGGAATGGGCCTAGGGCCCAGCAAACTGAGGTTCCTAGAGCCTCCTGGGGCAAACCCCACCATCCAGTGGGTAGGAAGACAGCTCTAGCTAGAAGGAGAGGAGAAATGGGGGTGAAGGGAGATATCGGGGAGTGTGCAGGATGAAAAAAGTGTAGGTGTATCAAGGAGAGGAGGAAGAGAGAGAAAGGGGGATGGTGGTGTGTGGACACCAGGCTGGTCAGCACTAACCTAGGAGCAGAGATTCTAGGGGAGAGCTCCCTGTTGGTCCCGTAAGAGACTGRGGTGGGGGCCAGGAGAGGGCAGGGAGGACACTGTGCTTAACAGTTTTTAAAGTGCTGAATATGGGCCGGTGTCCTGCATGGTGAACGCAGGCTCCGCCCTTGGGCGTTCTTGGGTCTTGAACCGTCCCTCACCGTCTCCACAGCCTAACTTGTTGGGAGAGTCCAGACAGAGTCCCCAGGAATGGTACGGTTAGACAAAGAGAGAAAAGATTGTTAAAATAGCCCACAAGGGCCAGCGAAATGGCTCAATGGGTAAAGCAAGTACAAGACGTGAGTTTGAATCCCCAGAACCCATTTAAGGCTGGGCATAGTAATGCACATTTATAATTCCTCTATGTTTACCAGGAGATGAGGTGGAGACCAGGGAGATCCTTGAAGCTTTCGGTGTAGCTAGCCTTTGTACACAGCAGCAAGCAACA
>BDUI01006078.1:43172-53668 GCA_002335545.1 Apodemus speciosus
ATATATATATATATGTATGTGTACATGTATATGTATACTTGTATATGTATATATATACATATATATATGTTGGAAATGTATTAAGCTTTTGCTACTGAGTATTGAGTTACTTTCCATTGATACATTAGAAGTGTCTATGTGGATGGAAATGTTTCTTGAGCCTTTCTTTCATATCATGAGTAGGGCTCTCCACATGTTGAGAACATGCTTTAATATCATACCACTATGCCTTCTCAGGCTTATTGGTATGACATTAAACCTTCACATTCTGATTGGTTAGCCAAGCACAGATACTTACTCTCTGCTCAGCTCTTTATCACTTAAGTCTCTCCAAAGCGATTGTAACTCACTTCCAGACAACACAGAAGACAAAAATGCCCTGGAAATTTTCATTTGCTTAGTGTGTATGCTGGGGTTTGATTAWAGCAATTATATACAGTGGTGTTATTTTTTATATGTGCAAAATAGAGGGAGGGAGAAAGAGGATTTCCCATGGAAGAAAAATTTCCTCAGATTATAATTTAATGTACCATAATGGGATTTTCAGCACAAATAAATGCCCTTAACACTTAATGTATAAATTCTAAAACTGTGTAATGAGCACTTACAGTGTCTGTGTTAATTCTGAGATGTACAATGGTGTGGGTGGACACAGTCTTTGCTTTCATGGGGCTAATGTTCTTATTCCTAATGCAACAGGATCACTAGGAGTTATTTTTTGAGCAAATGTTAGTTTCAGAGTCATTAACGTGGTCCCCTAAAATTTTATGTCTCAAGTCAAGTGGAAGACATTTGCACCTCTACCTAGAAACCCAATTTCCCAGAAGGACATGAGCCTTAGGACAGCAGCATGGAAATTCGAGTGTGGTTAAACCAGTATGACCTGAGTACCTGTGATAGAACACAACTGGAGCAATTTCAATTGCTTCCCCTCACAACTCTCGCAAATTCTGAACAATACTGTACCCACTTTGGACATGTAAATGTCTGAGTCATATATTGTTCTGGAAGACATTGAATCATGAGGCTGCCATCTTATCAAAATCTAAATATGGATTTGTCCTAATGGTTACATTACCAACCTATGGAAGGGCTGGATGGGAAATTAGTATCAAAGAAAACATATCCAATGAACACCCATAACATCAGGGCTGTGTTCTTGTATATGGTAAAATCTATTTTCAAACTCACTTACCTACATGTCTCTCCAATGAGTACTATACCCCCCATTACAATTTTCTATACAGTTCTACTGTCCAGTGTTGAATAGGATGCAATACTGTTCCAGATAAGTAATACCCACTTTGTAGCAGAGACAGAAGTAAGTCAGAGTCCAGCCTTCCTCTCTGAGAATGCTTATTCTACGGTTTAGTTTCACATGCAATACATCACTGAGATGACAGTCTTCCAAGAAAACTAGCAATAGATGTTTAAGGTTCATGCTATGTGCCAAGAGTCAAAAACAAGAGCAGGATGACACCTGCCAGTTTCAAATTAACAGGAGTGACATAACCCTGCCTGCTCAGTGCTCAGTACTCAGCACTCAGCACTCAGCTCAGCACTCGAAACTCAACACTCAGCATTTAGTGGTCAGTACTCAACACTTGCCTTTCTTCCACTGTTCCCTGATATTCTGCCACATCTGCCCTCTGCCTTACTAAGGACATCTCCTGGATTAAGACAAATCAAATGAATACTTATTTGCAAATGTTAAAGATGCAAATATTTGGTAATCTTTTCTAGCCTGTCAAAATATTTACTTGTATGTTGTACTTGATTTTTTAGGAGACTATTTTTGTAGCAGTTGTATGTTCCCAACAAATTGCAATCGACCTCCCGCTTGCACACACACATACATCAGCTCTTCTGACTGACAGCACAATTCCCTTCAGTGGTGTCTGTGTTATGCATGGCTTTCCTAAATGGACACATTATTGCCACCCAAAGCTCATCATAGACATAAGAGTATTTTCTTGGTGTTGGATAGTATGAGTTTACACAAATTAAGAAGAAATGCAGAATAACCATAACTACAGTAGATCATATGGCATATTTTCAGTGCTCTAACTGCATTTGTATTCTGTCTATCCATCTTTTCCTGATCTTCAAGAGGTGTTGGAATCAAGTGCTACTTTTAMCATCTCTACTTTTGACTTTTTGTCTGAATATCATATGATGGATATATGCCCTGTGTTTTCATTTCTAATTTCAGAACACCTTTATTCTAGATGTTTGAATATATTCAAGGGCATCTATGATTTTTTTCTGACTGTGTTTTTTATATACTGCTGAAAAATATTCCACTATCTCTCTATATCTACCCACTTACTCTTTTACCTACAGGGAATGATAGGAGGGTTGTCATTGCTTCCAAGCTTGAGAAATTAATAAACAAATCTTCTGTGAATGTTTGCATGCAAAATTTCAACCAAACCTAATCTTTCAACTTCTTTGAGTAAATGATTAGGACTAGTTATTGGGGGGTTGTGAAATGGGAAAATCGAGTTTAGTTCAGTACTATACTGACAACTGCCCTTYATGAGACCTTGCAGGTTAGCCTTCCTATGAGCAGTGAGAGAGAATTTCCATTGTTCCTCAGTCCTCAAAAAAATTGTTGTTGGTAATGTCCTAGCTTTTGACAGTCACAATATAGAGTGCTGTGTAAATATTTTAATTTAATTTTCCAAGAAGTAACACAGAGCATTGGCTATCCATGGAGGAGTGACAGCATTTGACTTTTCTTTTTCCTAAGGTCTGTGCTTTCTTACCTAATACAGTGTATGCTTTTCAACTTGGGGAAGTTGGGAAACATTCTATGGCATTGTCTTTTGCAAATCTTCTCTTCTCGTTTCTGGTTGCTCCTTTCACCCTCTTGATTTTGCTTGATATTCTTTGTTTGTTTTCACTTGAAACTGGCAGGAATCATCATGCACTTGTTTTTGTCTCTTGGCACACAGCATGACGCTTAAACATCCATTGCTAGTCTTCTTGGAAGATTTCCAGGGAATAAGTCTGAAACTTTTTTATGCTTCAAATCTATTTTACCTTTTACCTTAAYCTCATATCACATGATGAGCTGGAAAGAAAACACTTTTGAACATATAAAAGTATGTGTGCACCCCCCCACACACATACATTACCCCATTCTGTTTGTCCAATACTGTAGTGTGCACTTCCAGAGGCACTTGAAGAACTCTTCCATCCAGARTGATTAGTTATAAAACTGTTCATTTCGCATAAAATGGCACRGTTATTTCTTGGGGTGATCCCAAATGGCATGGTATTCAAGTATTCAAAAATAAGACACAAAGCAAAGTTATCTAATTTTTATTAGAGTCTCTGATGCTTTCAGAAACCATTTTCCATGAATAGTTTGCTTTAATCCTAATTCTACTCTTACGTATGACACGATCATAAGTAACAGCTGCAGAATATAGGCCATCCTCTTGAATTTCAATGACACTTTAGCAGACTTCTGACTTGCAGAACACTCATCATCCCTAGTTCTTCCTATTGACAGGAGTGAATGCCAGCCAAAGCTGAAAGCCAAAATAGCAAAATAAAAAAAAATATTTTTAAGTGGAAGGATTTTAAAACTGGGCACATGGATGAGAAATAAAAAAATGAGAGTCATTCAAATATGCTCTGACCTAAACCCTTTAAATACCATGCAGCTTTTTCAGTTGGAAGGACTTGCATTTCCCTTAACTTTGTTTAGAATCTACCCTGAGATACAACCACTTGACCCTGAAGGCCTTCATAAATTAGTCCTGGCCTGAGCAGAGTCCCAGTATGAGCAGGAACTAGAAAGAGCACAGGCAGTGGCCCACATTGTGGCAGGGCCACCAAGGAGCTGCCAACATGTTGGTGAACTGAAACCGAGGAGCCAGTTTCCACATATGACAATCATTCAAGCTCTGGCAGTTAAGGGAGCCTATGAGAAAGGGATGCACTGAAGAGTCCCCTGCTTTGTAATCTCCAAGATGCRGGGTGTTTGCCTAAGCATTAGAGCAGCTGAACACTAATCTCTGAATGCTGTCTCAGGAGCTTCAGTGCCACCAACCTCCCTGGAACTCAATTCTCCTGTAAACTGAAAGCATATGAATTGATGATTGACAGGCATGCTACAGCTTTGTTCCATCCATTCCCACTAAATTTCTTGGGTTGAATGTTCAGATGAAAACACAGTGATTTGTATTTAATGTTGCATGGCACACTTAGTTGCTCATTACATTCCTTTCGTATGATTGCTGAGCACTGAGTCTAATGACAGCTGTCCCACTGACTGCTCAGCCTCCTTCCACTTTGACACAGTTAACCTGCTCAGCTATCTTTCATTGATGCCAGTCTCAGGACCAAGTTATTTGCCTTACCTTGGAGAACTTAGGTTTTAATATCTCATCGATTACCAATATCACTTCTAGCAATAATATCTACTGTACTCTCACTCGGAGATATTCTTTTTCCAACCTAGTTATTGATAATCTCATTAATGATGATCGTTTGAAAGGAGGCTATTTGCTTTGCATGAGTCTGAGTTCCAAGATAGCATAAGCTTCATTGACTCTGCGTAGCATGATGACAACACTTTGGAAGCTCTATGTGTTTATTTCGTCCATTTTTCCACTAACAGCATCATCTGTATCAGCTTTTTAGCTGATAAACACCATCCCTGCACTTTCCATTGGTCCCACCTCTCCTGCGATCTGAATCCTAGCCTGGTGACAAGTTCTCATAAGCCATAATGCATGCTTTTCCTAAATGTCTGTATGTAGCAGGACTTTCTAGAATTTAAATGGACTGACTGATTTTCTCTTAGTTCTATAACCTGATGCATTTTAATCTATAGGCATATCCACATGGRCTAATTTGCATGGCCAATACACAGGTGCATAGCTATGCATATTTATTTTAAGTAATTTAGGATGTTAATTTTATAGATATGATAATGCAATTTTAAGTCTAGAAAAAATCATAGTACTGATGTCTGGCAGGGTTGGGAGTCTGTAAAATTCAGCAGTGCACCTATATCATATTTCAACAGCTCAAAGTAAGTTCTCACTTATGCAAAATGTACAATTAATATTAAACACGTTATTTCAAACATACACTTTGTATATGGGACTTCAAAATATATTTTTCTTCTTAACAGAAGGTAATATTTTCTGAAAGGACAAAGAATAGAAATTGTGGACATATCCATAACTTCCTTTTTGATATCAGACTATATTTTGGGGAGTAATAGACATAACTGAAGCTTCTTCAATGCTGGAAAGGGAGCTTGGGAAATTAAAGCACTTGTAGCTCTTCCAGAGGACATAAGTTCTGTTCCCAGCACCAACATGGCAATCCACAAATACCTATTAACTTCTCTTGCAAAGGATCAGAACCCTCTTCTAAGCTATGCAGGGAGAACACTCAAAAATTATAATAGTAACTATGATTTTTCAAAGTGGAGTTTCTATAGGTGAAACAAAATGAAGTGTTCAAAGTCAAGTTATTTAGTCTCTGCTCATCCCTCTTCTGTTTGTGTGTTCCAATAGCACCCAAGGGATCTCAGTGTAATCTCATAGTTCTTTCAAACTCTGTGTGAAACAAAGAATTATGTAGCATTTGTTACTAGAAGCATATTTGGCAAGTCCAGATGTCATTTGGATTTCATTTGTTAAGATGCCTAATTTTAGTTTATTAACTCTATACTGATTGCAGTTTCATCAAGTAGGTAATAAGTTACTCTGATATATTGTTAAAGAGTGATATTTTGGAGCACAGTAAAGCACACAAATATAATGCACTAACTTGCATTATGTGCACATTCTACAGCTTAAAGATGAGGCTTGGTGAAGACCAGCTTTCCAAATTTCATCTGAAGGATATTATGTCTCACTTATGATTCTCACTGTTGCTTTTATACAATCATAAAGACTTAATGATGTCTCATGAAGGCACATTAGCATTTCCCGTGAGCTAGGGTGATACTAAACCTACCTGAATCTTTTAGCTTCTCATATGATCTTAATAACTAGCCATATTTTAAAGCAACTAGAAAACCTATGTTAAGGGTGCAAATGAGCAAGTCAAAGCCGTATCTTGACTACACAATGCAGTATGAAGAGATGAGGATGAATAGTTCTGAGGGGGCTTYCTATCTCAAGAACATTTGAACTAAAAATAACACTCCCCTATGTTTTTTTCAGAACTACTGAGAACCCAAGGCATCTTTGTTTTGTGGGAAGCATGAGTGTCCATATCAGGGTGTTGCACAGTGTAGATAGCATAAAAGTCATTGGAGCATGTTATATATGAACAAGAGCATCAACACTGTGAAAAACATTCCAGCCCAAGCTTGTTTTCCTCTTTAAAACTGGGCATATTAATAATTTATTTTCACCAGGCTGTGGGGAAGGCATGCATTATTGATAAGATCATGCTTTAYAGAGTTTCAGAATTTCTGGCGCTTCTAGGTCTATCATCTTCCCTGCAACATAGTAAAAAGAACGCTCAATAGAGCATCTTCCAAGGTTTCTGGCTACAATAATGTGAGAAAGGCCAATAGTCTTCATTTATTTATTGTCAATTGTCCTTCTATTTTGCTTTGATCACATTCYATATCCACAGAAGTCATGGGAAAGAAAGTATGCTGTCTTGAAACAGTATTTCCTGAGACTTTTAATGAAATGAGGGATCATGTAAAAGAATCATAGAGCAGACACAAGTTCTTCAGTAAGCCAATTGCCTGAGCGATATGACAAGGWGGTGAATGKGAGGAGGTTCTCTGTCTGAGAGCCACAGAGTGCCTATTGCATACTCCATGGCTTGTGACCTCTGATGTGTTTTGCAGACTGTATTAGAAAATTGCACAGGTAGTTTTACCTAGTTATAGAGATTACTGAATATGTCACGATATTGACCTTAAGTGAGTTACTCATGTCATTATCAAGCAACCTTGATAACTTCTATCAGTCAAACAAAGCAAGAAAATCTGACCTTACTCTATTTTTATGATTGGGTAATACAGGCCAGCAATATTATTTTGCATATAACTATTTTACAAAATCATCTTTTGAGGTGATATTTTTCCACCAGCCATTTTGGTTTCCATATATTCTTGTCTAGCCATCTGGAGCTGGAATAATAGGGAAGAGTGTAAGCTATCTTTTGTAGCTCTCTAGCTTTTCCTCTTTGGCTCAGAGGCATGGGAGAACATGTGGAGGCACCGGTGCAGGGGAATTTTTAATTTTTATTGCATTATTTTCTGCATATACATTTATTTCCATGTCCATCTGCATGTGACGATCCCAAGATGCCAGCTGAGGCTATGGAGGCTGTGAAACTCACTTCAATTCTCGCCTCATTTTTTTTTTGGGGGGGGGGATCCAAATACCCTTGGTCTCTTCTGGGAACCAGAGGGCTAAAATAATATATAAGACACCCCCTATGTAATATATGTTGGTGTTGCTTTGCCATATATCTAAATTACTCTTATATTTCTATGATAAGGTACCATGAAGGGGACAGGGAAATTTATAGAAGAATTTATGGTTTGAGGACTAAAGTCTATAACCATCATGGCAAGAGCAGAGCAGCAGGTAGGCCAMCATGGRATGGRAGCAGTAGCTCAGAGCTCACATCTTGACATACAACCACAAGGCAGAGAAAGCTCACTGGTAAGTGCTTCTGAAACCTTAAAGCCTACTCCACAAGGACACACGTCTGCACACACCCTAATCTTCCCAAATGGTTTCACCTACTGGGACCAAACGTTCAAACAATATGAATCTGTGGAGGATGGGCATTCAGTCACATCTTCCTTTGGTTCACCCTCTCATTAAATTTCAAATCCAACTACAAAGATTACAGACATAAGTCCAATACTGGGTTTCTGTTTCCCTAGTGGTTAAGGCAAATAACAGTTTATACCTTAATTTTGTATAATTCTGCTAATTGTAAGCAGCAATAATACTCAAGGATAGTCAGGTCAAGATTAATTATATACCTAGCAGTTTTCTATTTTTAATATTCATTTTCTTAGTTAGGCACATCATCACAATGCTAAATAAATATTAATTTTTTTCTGAAAAATATATGTATCTGATGAATGGGAAGGCATCGTGGGTTGGTTGTTAGTATCCAATTGTCCTGACGTAGCTGTTTTTTCTGAGTTTACTGGAATGCAGCAGTGTCCTTTTCCTGACTCCGTCCTTGGGGATAATTTAATTTACAAGGAATCCAAGATCAGCTTTTTGGTGAATAAACAAATTAATTACTTAATATAATTTTTCAATCATAAATCTTATGCCCACCATATGTTTAGAAAAAATCAATATTATTTTGACTAGAGTAACACCCTCATTTTTAAACTTTAAAGTGCTACAACTTACTCAAAGAGCCCCCTATGAGCTTCATAACATTGGAGAATAGGATCTGCTTGTTCCTAGCTGAAGGATCACCACCTAGTCAAGCTGTCTTTTAATCTTTCTTTCTTCCTTCCTTTCTTCCTTCCTTCCTTCCTTCCTTCCTTTCTTTCATTCTTTCTTTGTTCCTTTTTTTCTTTCACATTTTTATCTTTGTTTTCTCCTCAGTTCCACTAATATAACAGTGACAACTAACACTAAATGTTACTCCATAGCAAGGACTTTAATATTTTTAAGACCTTAATAAGCTTCCATATCATAACAGATATGTGGAGAAATTACCTTATTGTGGAAAAGTTAGCTGGCCCTTTTATTTTCTTCAACTGCAATGCATTTCCAGAGGCAAAGAGCAACTCCACCAATTCTCAAGTGGATTGTGAGTTTTAAGAGATATTAATATTTATGCTCCTTTACCAAGAGATATTTCTAAAGGAATGAATTAATTTAATGTTATCCCAATATCTACTAAATGATCACTTGAATAATAATTTTTACAGTTATTTGTCCAATTAAATTRTTTTAGCAAATTTTCCCATAAGTGCCAAAATTACCTCTACATAGGATTTCTGATCTGATCTGGGGATTAAGTCTGACTCATCAGTAGTTTTCCTAAAAGGTCAAGGGAGCTAGCTGGGCTTTTGGTGTCAGTTACAGGCAGAGACAATGGAAGAGATGAAGATAAAACCTCTGATCTGGTCAGTTAGTCTGCAGCAAGAACAATATGAGAGCATCTATGGACTGCCCAGTCTAAGAAACTTCCTGGGGAGAAGTTTCCTTTTAACTGCCGTGTGTCTCAGCACCCTATAGCAGCTTGATTCAGGGAAGGTACTTATTTATAGACTAATTGTTAATGAATAATCTCTGATTACTGATGAGACTGAATAAAGTCATTTTCCACCTTCTTCCAACTGCATACAATAAAATGCCAAGATATTATATGACATGGTATGATATGATATGATATGATATGATATGATATGATATGATATAAAACTAGAATTTTGATTGTCTAAGTTACTGAAACTAAAAGAATGATGTGATAGTAAATTTTGGTGATTGATATTGTAGTTGAAGAAATTAGAAACCTAAAACCTCAAAAGGTACAGACAAAAATGAAAAATAAAACAATTTACTCCATTATAAAAGACCAATGAACTAGGAAAAGACCTACTTAATGACAAAAGGTCTTTTAACCAATAGCATAGGAAAAAATATGACCCACTGCAGTTGTGCCATCAAAGGCTGAGTGGAGAAATCTATCTTCTATGCTCACAACAATGAATGTTTACATACAGAATTATAATATGACATATTCTTAAAACTTATATGAAGTGTCAGTGAAGAAACTGTGGAGCTTCAAGATGTCAACACCTTTTATTGCATCAGCAATAAAATTCCCTTTTTTGCTTCTAAGCTAGATTAGAGTCAGAGGAATGCTATTAAGAAAGGTTTGTATAGGATTCATCATTTCAAAACAAAATACTCAAAATTCATGTTTTAATTACTTTTCATTTTAYTTCAATTAAAAAGGAATCAATAGACACCAACAATGAGATGGTATAACCCATATATTTTCTCAGAAAAGTTTTAATGAACTCATCATTAAAATGTTTCAATGAACAATTTCAAATACTCTGAAAACAGTCTCTGCCAAGAAAATGAGGCTCTTAAGAGGAGSGGCCCTTGGTCCTGGAAAGACTTGATGCTGTAGTGTAGAGAAATACCAGGACAGGGAAGTGTAAGAGGGTTGATTGGGGAAGGGRCAATGGGTTATGGGATTTTCAGGGAAGGGGGGGAACCAGGAAAGGGGACAACATTTGAAATGTAAATAAAGAATATATCTAATAAAATGCAATTTGTAAAAAAAAAAAGAAAAAAAGAAAAGAAATAAGTGGTCATAAAGATGTCAATAAAGTAGAAGTCAATAAAAGCAAAACAGAAATCACAAACAGAATGTATCATCAATTGAAAAGTACATAAGCTACAATGGATAGTTTCACTATCAGAAGGACCAATCAAATGACTTCTTATACAGTACAATAGAAAGTAT
This sequence comes from Apodemus speciosus, assembly GCA_002335545.1. Classification (NCBI taxonomy): domain Eukaryota; kingdom Metazoa; phylum Chordata; class Mammalia; order Rodentia; family Muridae; genus Apodemus; species Apodemus speciosus. The sequence continues at coordinate 53,637 of BDUI01006078.1, forward strand.
CCATTTTCAACAAGAAAAAATTGAACAAAAAC
>BDUI01006080.1:36903-51999 GCA_002335545.1 Apodemus speciosus
GTGTGTGGTTTAATGGTGCCTGATATCTCAGTCTTTTTGTATATAACATATATATATAAATATACATATATAAATATAGATATAATTATATCTCAGTGCAGTCTGGGATTTAGATTTACAGTTTGCTCTGGGCTTGTTCTATGCCAGGAGTGTTGTCCTTCATTGCAGTCCAACTGGGATTTCTTTTTTCCAATATTCTTGAGTCTTGACATTGGCCTGTGGCAGGATCCCACCACGAACACCAGGAAGCAAGCTAAGACTCTGAAGAAGCGCTCAGGGCTCCTGTCCTGAATGGATGTTGGTTAGAAAGTGGCCTTTCTGCTTCCTGCCCAGGGCCAGCTCTCCACCCTCTCTTTGGTGTTCTTTGTGGGGAGGGCACTGTGGTTTGCCACAGTCCTGGACTTTGACAGGCTCCCAGAGCYCAGGATCACCAGCCTCCTCTCTACTTAACTCCTTTCCCAGGAAGGATGGACTTGTGTCTGTCCAGTCTGACAGGGCAGATCTGAGTTCCCGAAACAAACCAGCTCACCGCATAGATAGCTAGTTTAAACAATGTYTTAAAATAAGAGCACCTCTGTTTCAGAAGAGACACCTGCTGTGTTGTTTTGGAGGCTGATACCTTCCAGGTTTGAAAAGATGTATGTATCCATTCTTGGGCTTSRTAGCCTTCTGGTCACCTCAGTCCTGTGGCTCTAACTTATTGCCCAACAATATTCGTTACCCCTCAGCTACAGTGAATTGCAAGCAAAAGATCTTGAAATGAGAAAAAGCACTAATTTAGTCACTTTTTGGTTTTTATTCTACAAAAACCATGAAGTACTCTTTCTCTCTTTCTTATTTGTTAAATCAGATTATGTTCTTTTTTTTTTTTTGTGATTCATGTTTATGAGCAGAGCAGAGTGGAGTTTAACAATCCTAGCTTTAAAAAAAAAACACTATTTAATGTAAGATATTCTCCGCATCATTCAGATATTTTGTATATCCCCCATGGTCTTTATTCTGTACTTTTAATGTACATATTTCTGTCTTGTGTGATTTGTATATTTCACTGGTTAAAAAAAATCATTGAAAGGCTTATGCCAATGGAAGATAGAATATAAAATAAAATGTTACTTGTATATTGGTAAGAGGTTTCAGTTGTCCTTCAGCTAATTCATGTAGAGAAATATTTTTAGTTGAAGCCACAAGAGACAGCTTAGGGCAGTTATATGAGTTATGTGTTCAAACTGTTGGGAAACCTCAATAAGAGCTCTATACGGATTGGAACAAAAGTGGAATTCTCTTCTCCTATATATGTTCCTTCAAAAAGAGAGAAAGAGTCAAGCAGATGGCTCGAAGCTGGTCACAGGACTGCTCACATTCTTTTGGCATTATGCATGCGACTTGATTGTTTTAGAGTGCGTTGCTATTGTAGCATCCCAGAGATGAACCAAAAGACTCACACTCTYACCCATGAGCAGTCTTTCAGCTTATACACGCGTGCATGTACATGTGTGTGATAATGCATGTGTGCACGCATGTCTGTATATTTTCTTGTGCTTGCCACTACCACCTTTGTGCCTCTCTGTTCAGGTTGACCAGGGGTCTTTTGGGGCATCTCTGTGTTCCATTTGAAGGCAGTCTTTATGGAAGAATAGCAAGGGTCTGCAGAGAACAGGAACTAAAGATTCCTTGCGTGGTATGCAATCAATAGAAGGCCTCCTCCTTTCTGGAAATGTAGACCAGAATCTGGCTAGGACTGTAGACTGATAAATTAGCTAATCCTTTGCCTTCTTCTCCCCCACACCCCAAATCCCCTTTCTTTAAGGATAACCTTGTAACATATTGAAACCTTTAAAGGAAACCAAGAACGCATTATTACACACACACACACACACACACACACACACACACACACACACACTACAGTAGACCAACATATAGAGTGTTTAAAATAGCATTTCTGGGCAAATTCAAATGCTTGTGGCTCTAGGACGCACATCTGTTTCCGTTTTTCTTCAGTTGTATATTGACCAGTGTTCCTTATTGCTAAAACATATACTTGGTGAAGCAATGTCAGCATCTTTTCCCTTCCCATCCTGGATAGCATTCAAGACCTTCCCAGTACAGGAACATCAATGAAGCATTTATATACAGGCATTGGCAAGCAGAACCATGCCCAACATGGTCAGCACTGGCCTCCAGGGGAAGGCTATCTTGCTCCAGTCCTGTTTCTTTGTGCTCCTGACCTTCGGGGCTGCTGCTTCCCAGGACAACAGCTGCCTGCTCGCACTCTGGTTTCCGAGGATTTTTCCAATAGCCAGTTCCAATGTGTCTTTTTCTGCAATATTCAAGCCACTGGAACCTTCAGACAGGGCCCGAGAGCAGGATTCCACAACATGTGGACAGGAACTGTATTAACTTGTTCGCTAGTATGAACTAGTATTAACGTGATCGCCAGCGAAAGGCACCTGCAATAACTGTTCAGTCTGAAATATAGGTAAAGAGTGGGGATGGTGAACTTGCTTGTAACTTCCGGTACATGTTTAATGCACTCACGCATGGAGGCAAGCTCTGAATCACTGCACTGTTATTGTAAAGCATACTTTAAAAATATTTATTGTTTTGAAAAGCATTTTCTAGTTTTCCCTCTCTTGGTGGAGCTGTAAACAAGATGCCACGTTGTGAAGGTTTAAGATGAAATTTTTTAAACTGCAGAAACATTTAGAGACCTAAGAATTAAGACTTATAAATGGGATCTTCGAATTTGCCTGTTAACATGGAGTTTACACTTAAATCTGATGAATGGATGGTCTTTTATATTAGGGAAATACCTTGTTAGCGAATTTTATAAAGCAGATGTAATTAAAGGTTGATGGGAGCCCATCTAATAATGACAGGAGAGACTTACATCTTAGACCAATCTTTATACATTTTGCTGAGCTAGAAAGGAGATAAAGATTATTTATTTTTGTTCATATCTTGTACTTTTCTATTAAAATCATTTTATGAAATCCAGCATGCTCCTGTGTGTGTGTGTTTAGCAGAGAGGGGCTGAGTTCATCTGAGTCTGGGATGTGTTTAGAAAATGGCATAGGACTTCCAAATCTTAAAAAAAAAAAAAAAAAAAAAAAAAAAAAAAAAAAAAAAAAAAAAAAAAAAAAAAGCACTAATACTTCTGGTCCAAGAGATCATTATGTTTGAACCTCAAGGATGTCTTTTGTAAATTAATGCTGGTCTTTCGTTGGCCTCCAATTAATTGTTCCTTTGACTTCTTTGCTTTGCTGCGGCTGAGATGGAGGATTTCTGCTAGATAATTCTCCCCTGTAGACATTTAGAGGGGAGAGAAGGGATTACCATAAAATTCCAGGGTCAGGGAACAAAAAGAATGGAGCCTGGGAGAGAAGTAAAGTGTTTGAGATGAAGAACAGACAGAATCAACCRGAATGTTCTGTCGGTTGCTTATTTAATGACACAGACTGTCAGGAGTTTCTTAACTTGGGCTTCTTCCACCCCAGCACCACTGGAATTTCAGGCTGGGTGGCTCTCTGGAGTGAATTTGCCCCGTGTAACTTTACCAACCCTCCTGGCCTCCACCTACCCATGCCCAAGGCCACCTCCCAGTGGTTGAAGTATCAGACAGTGACCSGGAGAAGAACCTCATTCCTAATGGGAAAATGCAGCCTTAGATGTGGCGCTGAGGTTCTGAGCACTTGGGGGAACTTGGCTTGCCCAGACCACAGAGGTCCGCTGCTGCCTGTGTGTGTGGACCCGAGAGTGGGATAAGCTATTCCCTTGCAGAGGTTTCTGCGTGGACACCAGAGATCCAGCAAACTGGCTTCGTGTGGGGTTCAGATTCTAACACCGAAGTTAGCTTGACCACCTGAGAATGGCTTCGTGACGCTGAACCCCTTGTATTTAAAATGGGAGATCACAAGTTTACTTAGCTCCTAGAGCTGCTGTGGGGGGGGGGGGGGGGGGGCGGGGAGCTGGACCCACACAAGCAGGATTCTATTACAGACTCCTAGCACAACAAATGCTGCCTCCTGGGAAGGGGGTAGGTAGGGCAAGGGACTGGCTAAGTCCGAGGGCTCCTAAAGTTAGAGACTTAAAGTTAATACTTGTCCCCTGTGGGGCGTGGCCTTTCTCCCCTTTAGACTGCAGCCCCAGCTCCAACTCTCTGCACCCTGATTTCAGTGCCTCCCGATTGATTTATTTTGTTTAACCAGCTCGGGATTTTTAAGGTGTGCAAATCAGATGCGGACATTTRAAARAGACAGGTTCACATTAAAATTTAGGTTTCTGGATTGACAGCCGGAAGAATGGGGGCTGGTCCCTGGTATAGCAGGACCAAGCAGCTGTCTGTCGTTCCTGGGGCCAGTATGGCCCATCCATCGCTTTTTACTTTTCGTTTGTTTTGTTTTGAACAGAGTACACCTCCCTCTCCCAGCCCCCACTGTCCCTTCCGCGGCGGGGGGAAGGGGGGGGCTCTTTGCCTCACCATGGTGACATTTTTGGTCCAGGTGTTTCTCTTATGAGGGTATCTCTTGCACATCATAGGACTTTGGTGCCACTCCAGACAGGTTTCTGCTAGAAGACAACAGCCCTCCCCCACGTATGACAATCACAACGTTGCCCGAGACATTGTTAGATGACCCCGGTAGGGGGTGGGGGCACCTGAGAGTGACAGCCATGGCAGTCTTTATCAAGTAGGGTGTGTTTAGATACTTGCAGTGTGAGAATTAATGAAAAGCAAGACTTCCTGTGCAAACACATATCACAGGATCTCAATAAATGATCCTTGGGTGTTGGACGAGGCTCTTCCTCCCCAGGTTTGGCTCTGCCACTCCCGGGGTAGAGTCCTCTAGAGCTTGTTCAGCCCTCACACAGAACAAGGGACATAAACAACCATCCGATTAGAGTTAATATTTAAATGATGTGGTCTAAGCCCCCCTCCCCCCAGAATGCCTCACAACTTACCATAAAAGGTGGAATCCATTAAAAAACAAAGACTTTAAACCACCAGGCATTGTTCTAGCCAGCCTGCGGCTCTCCCACCTGGCTAAACTGAGAGGTGCTTTGGTGTGTGAGCCAGAGGCACCCTGGAGATGCCAAACAGGAAGCACTCCTTGCCGGGAAAGACCCTTGCCCTTGCCCTTTGGAAGACTCACAATGACATTAATGTAGGACAGGGCAATGCTGTAGCCCCACAGCTGGCAGGAAAGAGGCCTGCTGCTGAGTCCCTTAGGTGGGGTGTGTCTCTTCTGCTGGAAGGAAACCTGTGTCACCTGGGCAAGATGGGAAGATGGGAGGCACCTGCATGGGCTCGCCTCATTTCTTCACATTGGAAATTGAAAAATGTTAAAATGCTATTGGAAGGTAAGTTTGACTCTCTCTCTCTCTCTCTCTCTCTCTCTCTCTCTCTCTCTCTCCTTTTGCCTTCTCTTTCTTTTCTCTGACTCAATAGGCTGTCATTTGCTATGTAACCGGGCTAGCCCCAAACTAGCTGTYCTCTTGCCTCCACCTCTCAAGGTAGAATTCTAGGATCCTAGCTATGTGCTCCTGTACCTGATAACATTTATTCTTGTCTGGTATTAATGGTTCCTTCTTTTGTTTTGCTTAAGACCCTCGAGGACTACCCGAGTTAGTATTTTGACTCTGTAGATGAAGGAATGGATAATTTGAAGAGCTTAAGTCTGACCCAAGTATCCATCCATCTACCGTGGTCTCTCTTCTTCAGCTGTATGACAGTGTTCAGGGAAGATGTCCACGTAATGGGACACTGTTTTGTCAGAGTCCCCATATATATGACCAGAGGACTTGGTCTTTTTAGTGGGGGGGGGGTGACAGGGAGGGTTGCATACTTCAGGGTGAGAGACTGGGAGGTTGGAGCCTGAGGTTTTGAAAAGCCACTGTGAATTCTCTGTGTCTTCATGTCACTGACCCTGAACACCAGCAGTTGATGGTACCCCAAGCAGAGAGGCCTGGGTCCCCGACTCACCCAGCAGAGGAGGGTCACACATTGACCAGGCATTCTCTGGGTGGTATCCTTATAAATATCAACTGCAAGACTCTGAGATTTGGAAGCAGTAATTCTATCCATCTGATGCATTGGCTCCCCGGCTTTCCAAGGCCATCGCTGTGTCCCCAGACTTGGTGTGGATCCCCTAGCTTGAAGAAAATGCAGACYGGRTGAGTCCCTGGAWCATCTTGTAGCCCATCTTCAGAGGACATGGGCCCCTAGTGACTTTTCCAGGAGAGACATGAAGAATGTCTGCTTACCCCAAATAGGAGAGGCATGGACAGACCTGAGAAAGATTCCATCCAAGTCCATCTGGGTGGAGAGAAGCTTTTACTGCTCTGTTCTAGGTCCTGTCTACAGAAGTGCCCTGGCTCGTGACTCTGAAGGTGGTAATAAATGGAATGGGTTTTTCTCCCTGTCATCTTCCATCTCCAGTGAGGCWCTCTGGGCTCTTTGAGACCTCTTGAGACCTCCTAGATTTATCGTTCTCATTGCATTAGCAGGTCTGAGGACAGCTGAGATTCAAAGACTTACTCCCACACACTCACCACAAGAATGTGCACAGAGGGAAGGACAAGGCTTTCTGCTAAAAACAAAAGAAAAGAGAAGAAAAGAAAAAAGAAAAGAAAAGAATAAAATAACAATAGCCATCTCCCTGAAAACAAAAACAAAAGATCCTTGGCTTTAAGCTTTTCTCATTAGCTGTGCATCCTTTGGCCACCTACAGAACCTCTCTGAACTTCAACATTATCATCTGTAATACATGAGACAGTGACTGCTTTGTAGGTGATGGTGAGGACTGTGGATTCTGTTTGCCTGACACCTAGCAAGTACTCTTTGCTGTGGCYATCACAGGCCTCTACAAAAACAGCCCCTTCTCAGCACCAGGGTTCAGTGACCACTCTAGAACCTCTACTCCACAAACTCAGGGTGCCGCATTCACACGACTCAGTGGGGGTCAGCAGGAATGGCTCCAGAAAGTTTTTCCTTATTTCAGGAGAGACCATGGCCGCTGGGCGTGGCACAGACTCAGCAGCTCCACAGGGCTGGGTGGAGGCTGAGAAATAGCCCAGGTTAGCAGGCACTGAGCACAACAGAGGCAGGGCCCTGGCATCCCAGGCATGTGCTGCAGGTAGCCACTGTGCTCCGGGAACAGACTCTTGGCTYTCTCCTGGCTTCAGTCTCCTCACGTGTAAGCCCAGAGACCATGGCACAGGCTCCGGGACCACAGTAGCTCCCATTCACCATGCCCAGGATGTCAGTTGGGGTCCTGGGAGAACACGGGAAGTCCAGACATTCTCAACCTGACATTTTACAAGGACTCTGCTCCAGTAGAGGTCTCCTGGCTGTTCCCCCCTATTCCTCCATCGGAGGGTGCCATGAGCGGCAGACTGGGAATTTTCTTCTGCACACCACACAAGGTTGCATCATGACCCTAGACCCAAACCATTTGGTCTGCATTCTTGCTCATCATGGTCTGCCATTTTTGCTGTTTGACTTTGGGCAAAATTTGTGCCTTCTCTGGACCTTCATTCTTCAACATGCACATAGTAGTTTGGAAAGAGTCAAGAGCGTTTGACTTCTCCTTCAGCAAGCTGATCATATTTGGAGGTGGGAAACAGAACATGGGCAAATGAAGCAAACAGACTACATCGGTTGGCCCTTGTCCTTTTGTCGTCTGTTCTTCTGCCCATCTGTCCATGTGCCCTCTCCTTGCCTGTCCAGTTGCTTTCCCCCCAAGATCATGAAATTCTTGGTTTCAATACCACCCACAGAGTATTGGCCCTTTTCTTGGTCTTCCTGGGTCTTATCTGTGAAAAGGGCAGTTCCTGGCCATTTTGCCTGGGCTCCCAGGGATTGCCCCAGGAAGTGGTTTGTGCAGGCAACTAACCTGGACATGGTGCTCACTCAATAAACTACAAGTGTTAAGTCTTCAATCATAATCTGCAAGCAGGGACTGCACATGACCCATCGGCCATGGAGAGCACGTCTGGGGGTGTTACTGAGTGGTAGAGAGAGCAGGAAGAAGCAGCTGGCTTGTAGCTCACCATTTCTAGACTGTTTGCAGCACGGAGAACACAGGTCCTGTCTGACAGACTGGTTTCTTGGAGGGATTCCTGGCAGGCAGGTTTGTTTTCCTACTGGGGTGGGGGGTGGGGGTCCTGAAGTCCACAATCCAGGCTGGGGCCTAAGCTCTCCACCTTTAATCTTCTCCTCCGCATTTCTCCAGGGCCTCTACCAACCAAAACTTTCTCTGGGTAAACAAATCACTCAGACTTCCTCTTGTGTGGAAGGATACCCACCATTTAGGGTGGGGCACTGGAAAAGAAAGAACCCCAAGAGTGTTCCCCAATGACAACGGGGAATGTAAGCCCCCTGCTTTTTTCCATCAGAAGCTTCAACCACTTGAATTTGGGGGCTCGAAACTCAAGAAACCAGTTCTAAACTGTTTGCACCTCTCCTGCTGCTTCTTGCTAAATTTCATTAGGGCTGACAATTTGTAGAACCACTTACAGTGTAATATGATTTGAATGGCTGGCCCCAACTGTTAGAGATGGAGGCTCCACTGGGCGTCGGAGCCTAGGCACTGGAGACGTTTCCCAGGCAATGGGGGCCTCCCTGAAGTGGGGTGCAGGGGAGTTCTATGAAGGCAGAAGGCAACGCGCCAGACAGGGTGTCCACCCTCAGAGCCAGGAGGGGCAGGCTCTAGCCTCCCTTCCCTTGTTGCCCTTCAATCACATCTGGTCTTGGAGGCTGAGCGATCTTTGAGTTTCGGCATGCAATAAAACATGCTTGACCACAGGTTTGTGTTGAGCCAGGACTGCCAGAGTCGCTCGCCAAGCCCGCTGGCCAGCAGTCCACATGGGTAGGCGGAATTGATAGTGTGGGTCCTGCCTCTGGCTTTGCTTTCTGTTTTGGCTTTGTAACTAAAACAGAGCCGATGCCTGAGAGATGGGACGGCCCCGTTTTATTTTTATCCCCTATCAGAGTTTCACGCCCATGTGTGTAAGTGTGGAGTAGTTATGGTGTGTCACAGAATCTGTTTGCATTTGGATTCCTGCCCTGCCTCATCCTGTGACCTCAGGCATGCCATTTTCCATCCCTGAGTATCAATTTTCCTGGTTTACTAAAACTAAGCCGGTGTTTCCTACTTTGCACAATTAATTAGGCAAAGTATCTAAAACAGCCGAGTCAACAAGAGTCATCAGCAGCTTTGGAGAACTAGCTCAGTTGGGATGGTTTGAAGCATTTCATTCTTTAGTGCACTGAGCCACCTATCAGGGGCTCAATATAGCCAGGAAACCAAATGGCAGAATAGCTATAGAATTTCCCATCAGGGTAGGACATTCCTACGTGCAGGTCTCGAGGTGCACCTGCGCATATGAGATGGTAAGTACGTCCCTAGCAGGGAACCAGGTCCTCATCATCTTCCACCAGCACAGGAAGCCTGCTGCCCAGTGCTTCAGACACACGCTGAGAGCCATTTGCTCAGAACATAGACTGCCACACTGTCCTAGTGTTGTTGGGAATTCCGTTGTTGTTCCTCCTCCTCTTCCTCCTTTCCTCCCCTCCAGGCCACTCCCCTGTCTTCCTTTTCTTTCCTTTCCTTTCCTTTTTGAGACAGGCTTTTGTTATGGAAGGCAGGCTGGCTTCAAGTTCCACTACATCTATATCCCTTTGCAATATTGAAACAAGAGAAGAGTCTTCAAGGGGCTGCAAGACAGTTATAGGTACTAAGGTGCAGGCTGCAGAGCCCTGAACTATACAGACTGGACTCTGCAGCAAAGGGACCTGAAGCTCTGGTTGCCTCAGTTATGGATCTGTTAGCTGTTGTTACAATTACAGGCTGCAGGCTGGGGGGGGGGGGGGGGGGGGGGGTGAGGGGGTGTGGGGGGCACATTTACAAAGTGATGAGGGCAAGGTCTGCCTGAGCTTGAGGAAGCATCAGTAAGGTTCCAGGGAGGAGGCCCCGAGCAAGGCATTCCTGAATTCACCTTCACCCCCATTCTAAGTTAACACAAGTCATCAGGGAAACGCAGATCTTGGACCCTCCTTTGGTTATTCAGATTTATTGTGCAGACAGCGATTCCCAGGGAGTCTTGTATTTTCTTAGGCTGAGGGTAGGGGGTGGAGGGAGGACCCAGCAGTCTCCTCTCCTTCTACTAGAGATTGTGAGTAGGCTCAGGTCTTGGGAGGGTGGCTTGTGGGTAATCACAGCTGCTCTGATCTCAAGATGATAATAGCCCAGTCATCTTAGGGAATACACACGTGTTCCTAGTGAGAGGACTTGACTGGCTCACCGGTGTGCCTGTTGTTAACTCAGCAGTCATTGGTTGGGGTGGTGGGGTGGAACATGGAGGCTCCTGCTTGGTTCCGAAGGGCTAAGCTCCTTCACCTAGCCTATCCCATATCCATCCCTACACTGGATTAAGAGCAGGTCCCCGAAGAAATACCTACTCTTTCATATTCAATTTATATTTATATTGTTGTCAAGACTACTGAAAACTGAAGACATGGAAGCAGCCTCAGTGTGAGGCGGATGGACAGACCATGGAGAAGGGGTAGGTACTGACTAACCCAATGTTAGACTTGAGTCTGCAGGAAATTAAGCTAAGTGAAAAAAGCCAGGTGTGGAGAGACAAATGCTGGATACAATTTCACTTAGAGTGTCTAAAATTGCTACATTTGTAGCAAAGATCGTGGGGACTCATCAGGAGTTCCAGGGCTGGTGGAGAAAAGGAGGTGAGCCACAGCGTGCCTGCCTGGGGAGAGCAGTATGATAATGTGCTTAACAACTTACATAGTTCTGAGACTGAGTGAGGGAAAGAGGGTGTGGTGGAGGAGCCCCCCCCCCCTTACTGAATTTTAATGATTCGCAAATCCATCTCCCTTGGGGATGCCACTCCTTTTCTTTATCTAGTGATGTCTAGGGACCAGGAAGGTCTTTTGCTCCAAATTCATTTCTTTTCCAGGGAGTCATTGAAGGCAATTCCTTTACCCATTAGTGTGCTGTTGGTTGTGTGGTGTCTTAATGAAGCCTTTATAGTTAATCCTAGGATAATTAGGGTAGTGCACAGCATCCGACTTGGTACCCAAGGGTCTTCATCCTCTTTCTTTGCATTCAGCCTTGATCTCATGCTTTATAATGAAAATGAGCAGGTAAATTCTGCCTCCCGTATTTAGGGAGAAAATCAGCACACAGTGTTATCTAGTGTTACCTAGCTCTTATCTCTAAGTGCCAAAACAAACAAAAACAAACCAAAACTGTTTAATCTCATCGATCTCTCTGATGACTACGATTGCCTTTTGAATGATTAAAGTCTTTTTAAACTATAAAACTGGGTAGTATGCATGAGGTAGTGATTGGCATGTGTTRTGTGACTTGTCCTGGCATTGGGGGTGGGGGGAACGGGACACATGACCTTTCCCTCCTCTTCAACAAGGTCAGCCCCCTGTTCACCTGCATCCCTTGTCTACACATCCACTACTAACATCTTCTTATGTCTCTGCAGGCCATCGGGACCCAAGTAGGGCCCGGACCCTGAGTCCACCCAAGCATATAAGAAATGAACCAATAAATCCACAGCTGAATGTGGAGCTTCTGGTCACTCTGAATGGTTATGCCCACAGGCAGCCTTGGCCTCCCTGTTAGAGAAGCCGCTGGCCGGGTGCCCACCCATGAGCTCTGCTTCCTTCGCAGCAGCTGGCAGCAGGGATCACCTGCACTTCTTTGGTGAACTATTCAGGCTTTAAAGCCTTCCAGAACCTCACAAATACAGCGCTTGGCTCTCTGTCAGGCTGTCCCCGGGAAGCCTGGCTCCACACCAATCTTGCCACATTTGCTTTCAAGTGACCTGGACAGCCCCCCCCCCCTCCTTCATCTGCTTTTTCTTTCTCTCATCCACTCTTGATTGCTTTAGTACTTTACAAACCTGATTTACATGCTGGTCTAAGTCACTCAGATCCACCAGAGCCTTTCCCACCTCATAAAGAGCATGACCCACTAGGGGACTTGGCAAAGTCACAGAAGCCCATACCAGGCCGGGTCTCTGCTGAACTCTCTCCTGCAAAGGGTTCTATCTGGCCCCGGGGAACTGGGCGCCAGCCCGAGGCTCTCTCTTCTTAGCTCACTCGCTGTCTCTCTTACCCATTTCCCACTGATGCCTATCCTATGAACCCAAAGGTTTTGGATCCTAGACGGGCCTATTTAGCAGAGATTCATTTGGAGTCCGTTTCCTTTGTCACACCCAAGCCGTGGGAAACAGCAAACAAGAAGGTCNCCTTCATCTGCTTTTTCTTTCTCTCATCCACTCTTGATTGCTTTAGTACTTTACAAACCTGATTTACATGCTGGTCTAAGTCACTCAGATCCACCAGAGCCTTTCCCACCTCATAAAGAGCATGACCCACTAGGGGACTTGGCAAAGTCACAGAAGCCCATACCAGGCCGGGTCTCTGCTGAACTCTCTCCTGCAAAGGGTTCTATCTGGCCCCGGGGAACTGGGCGCCAGCCCGAGGCTCTCTCTTCTTAGCTCACTCGCTGTCTCTCTTACCCATTTCCCACTGATGCCTATCCTATGAACCCAAAGGTTTTGGATCCTAGACGGGCCTATTTAGCAGAGATTCATTTGGAGTCCGTTTCCTTTGTCACACCCAAGCCGTGGGAAACAGCAAACAAGAAGGTCCACCTCACCCTCTCCTTTATCCGATTTACTTACCAGACCGTAGGCTGATATGGAGGATGGCACCAGCAGGCCTTGTTTCCCTCTCATAATTACTTCCTTATGCAGGCACTCTCTTTCTGGGCGGACAGCTAAACTTCAGCAGCAGGCTTATCACCCGTGGCAGGGGCAGGGCAGCCTCTTCCTCAGCTCCTGACGAACACCCATTCCTCTGTGCTGCTTCCAGGGATGGCAATATGTTTTCTGGCCCTCAGCCGTTCCTGGGATCTCAAAATGTTGCCACCTTGTTCTGGCAGACCACATTTATCAGAGAGAGGTGCCGTTCTGTATAACATGGAAAAAGATGGCCCCCATGGGATTCCCACCATGAACACTTCAGCCTGGCATGCAACAGCTTCAAGTGAATGTCTTTTTAACCATAGCAGGGGCAAWACAGCAGCTTCTATATCAAGACTGTGGTCCACACCACCCAGGAAAGGATGGCTATATTGAGATTGTACCCAAGTCCACTTCATCCTCATGTAGCTTACCTTCCATCACATGCCTTTCTATCCACACCAGGGGCAATGTAACTGCTTCCCCCAAAACTCATCTTTGGCTATGCCCTGTCTCTGTTTAGGTACCAAGTATTAAGTGGCTCTTTTCTGCAGAGACACAAGTGAATGTCTACTCTCCCAATACTAGGCAACAGTGACAGGCCAAAGACACGAWCTCATACAGTTCCAATTTGGTGAACCAATGAGTTTATTGGACTTACATATAGGACCAGGGAAGATTATTTAGAAGARCATGGGTGACCTCCCCCAGACAGTTGTGTCACTGAAGACTGCCACCCTAGAGATCATGGGTAATGGCCTCCCCATAGCTGCAATAGATTGTTACCCCTATCTYCTATCCTTCTGCCACCTGCTAAACTAGCTGACAGGGGTCTCTAACCTTCGGCCATGCTAACATGAAATTGGACSGCATTCCTAGATGTCCTGGGATACATGTATCCTTGAGCYGTAGGTCGGACACACCTCCTTGTGCCACAAGAGTCTGCATACTGCTCAGCAGAATTACTTACATGCTGCTGAAATGCCTGAGTTGTTACAGTCTCAGGTGAGGRTCTGATGACCCTCCCCTCCTACTAGACAAYGGGAATGAGCCTTGTGGCACTTGGTTTCCKCAAGCACAGGTGGTCTGATTTCAAGATAATGATGGCCATGGGCCGCACCAGTATACTGTGCTCCACAGCGGTGGCAAAGGGCAGTCAGGGTGTCTAATTGCACGATGTGTCCTAAGCCAATGCGAAAGTGTCCCCCTTGGTGCGGAAAGAGGTGTCCCCTTCCTATGATGAGTTTTCCAAATGACACGAAGGTACAGGTAGCTGCTACATACTTGTTCACTAGAGATCTTTCTCCTGAAGGGCGACTTAACWCAGCCTGTCTTCCTGTCTACTGTGTGCACCTCAGAGCTGCCTCGAGAGCTTCACTCCTCTGATCCTGTTATTYAGCTGTTTTGTGGCTTCGTGTTTTCAGCATTTTGTTTTCAATATCTGGAGATTTTGTTCTTTTGACTGATGGTGAGGACTATATCAGTGTAAGGATGACTTATAGCTTTGATTTGAGTTTTCTCTTTGTCCGGRTRTCTGGATGGAAAACAAAACAAAACATAACAAAAAAGTMAACCAAAGCTGATGGCAGCCATGTCTTAATCATTCTCTACTCTCTAGCCTATCTGAAGTTGTTGCCAACAGTCTATTCTGCCCAGTCTATGCTGGGCATCTGTCTTCTGTATCCTTTGAAGGTAATTTTAAAAGATAAAAAAGATTTATATTGTCTGAATAGAAATCAGTGTATTGTATGGAACTTTAACTCCCTCCAGTCTAGTGCTGTGTGGCAATACCAAATAATGTCAGAGAATTCATYCATTATTTTTCTCTGTGCCAGGATTTAATATGTCTTGGTATATTGAAATTAATCCTATTTGTGTGACAGAATATCTGGGAAGTTCATAAACCACTTATGACCTAAAATATGGAGTCATTAAGTTAGAGTTATGTGGGTGATGTCCCCTGTAACACAAATTTATCCTTTACTGGAAATTTTTCATATTTGATTTTTATGTACATTTTAGGAAATTTGGTGCATACAAATGTACAAGCTTATTTGTGGGTCCCTATTAGATAAGGGTTGCACGARGTCCTTTCCTATGCTGTGGAGGAACTTGTAAAGGACCTAGTAAAATAAACAGATTGTCTAGGGTTACTTTGTCCTGTGTGACAGAATCACATTGAAGTAGGCTACAGCTTTGTGGTAAGAGCACTTGGCTAGCCTGGGTTCKGTCCCCATTGCAGCAAGCACTTGAAAAAAGGCCATCATTGCCTACTGTCTGCCATCAGTTGTTCCACACTGGGGCCATAGTGTCTGC
>BDUI01006083.1:20257-34008 GCA_002335545.1 Apodemus speciosus
CCGCCCCCATATGCCTCTCTTGGTTTCAGAATCCTAGGTCATGGAAGGACCCTGGCCCCACCTCTCTCCAACTAGGAACGACCGTCCTGGAGCTGTGTGCGGCTCCACTACTAGTGTAAGATTTGGTTATAAGTCGGAGTCTCCTAGTGAGCCAAGGAACTGGGAGGGCACAGGTAAGCAACACACCATCTTGGTGTCATTTTCCTTCCTGCTCTGTYTCTGGGGGAACCAGACCCCATCCTGAGCTATGCCCTCACTGGACACCATTCCTGTTTGGTGCTGTAAAYTCACTTCCCACCCTGGCTTCTACCGCTCCCGGTTAGAGGTCCAATTCTATTTTAGGACCGTGGAATGCATTTTCCAGGAGAGAACATTGTGAAATATTGGGGAGTCGAAGCCAAGCTCAGCCGGAGCATGTGGGAGTTTTGAGGAAGGACCCCCTCCAGAAAAGACTTCGGATTAACTGTCCCAGAGTGAGGGATGGCTTGAATGGTGGAGGGGGGAGGCATAATCTTATCAAGAGAGGAGAAATCTTTTCTTTTTCAGCCAATTTTGGTTTTAAAATGTTAGGAAATAACTTCTGACTGTTTCCCAAACAGCTCTCTTCTTCCCCTGTGCCTAGTCAGCTCTTGGGTCCTGTCTCCCACATCCTCTGCTCTCAATCCGACACTGCCTCTCCGCATTTCTAACCGCCAAATTTGTTTCTGTATGTTCCCCTGTTGTTTGTATGAGTGTGCTCATTTATTAGAAGCACCAAATTCCTCTTACTTTTGAGACAGACACATTTTTTTTCCCTATGGCTCTGAGCACAGCCACGAAGTTGAAGTCCTGTTATGGTAGCRAGGTGCAAACTAACTAACTAGCAGGCTAACTAACTAGCTAACTAAAAGCTGAGAATGATGGAGAATACATGTAGTCCCTACATCAGAGATGCTGAAATAAGAGAGTTGCTGCATGTCTGAGGTCAGCCTAAAGTACCTAGTGGTCTCCAGGTAAGCCTGGTCTACAGAGGGAAATCGGTCTCAAAACACAGAACTGAAAGGTCCCCCAAATAGTTCTTGATCCCCAGGTGAGTGTTATTTCCCTGAACACCTGGACTCCAGGGGACTCATAGACATTTTTCTTCTCCCCCACCAGATCAGTTTGGCTTCTGAAGAGATGTAAGTTGTCAAACACTCACCCCATGCCACCTGCCAGACCTGACCTGCTCCTAGCTGCCCATGTGTGGCTACCCTTTCCTTACCACTATTACATACATCAGTGGTTTCTCTCCAGAAAATCTCCACTCTTATCCCCTGCACGGATCACTCCTACCTACCTTCTGGCCCTAGCCAAGGTGTAATATCTGTTACCCACAAGAGAGGAGAGAAATGCCTGCCGTGCTCCAGAGTCTGTCTTCCTTCTGCCTGGTCTCAACACTGCCTCTGCATTCCTCTCCTCTTTCAAAGTCAAGAATGACTCTAATAGTTGCCCACCAAACTCTGGTTGACATGATAGTCAGGACACCCTGGCAGATATAGAGGGATACCTCCAAAATGCGTGAGTCCAGAAAGCTCAGAAGGCCTGTGGTAGTGTTAAGAAATCGCCTGTCACAGGACGCCAGGGGAGCAATCAGAAGAGATTGTACTTCCCTTGTGACCCCCAACCCCCAACCCAGGAATACAGATAATCATCTTAAACATTTTGATTTAAATCTCAGCTCTATTAAAGACTGGCTATACAGTTTAGGCCAGGCCCCACTGCCCTCTCAGGACTTCAGCCACACTTCTGGAAAAGCCATGTATTAAGAGTCTACCTTCTGGGTCTTTCTTGGGAAATTTAGACAACATGATAGGCACAAGACTCCCAGAAGAACATGTAGATGCCCCTCTCCTGAGGGCATCTTTCATTTCTAATTCTGTGAGATGGGAAAGTCCACTGTGTAATAGACCATGGCCACTGGTATATAAACACATTCAATACAACCAGACTTTAAAGCTCAAAATAGTCCTCTTTCTGTCCCTTCTCCTCCCCATTCTTCCCTTCCGTTCCCAACCCACCCCATGCTACCTTAGCTGTGGGGTAAGGTCTCTAACTGTTGAACTCCTACAGTGTGACTCCATGTTTCAAAGTCTATATGCTCACATGCCTGTATTCCACTTGACTCACGATCTACTGTAATTGCTCCTACCCAGCAGTGAGTCAGGCCCCTCTTTCCACCAGCCCCAACATCTGGCAATACCTGGAGATATATGCTATTGATACAAGGTGGAGGTATATACTATCGACATCTTGATACATATTCCATAACACATAGCAAGCCCTACGGAAAGGAATTATCCGTCCAAAGAGGCCAGTCCTGCAGCCCTGATTACCTTCAACAGCCAGATCTGTTGGTGATACCTGAAAGCCAAATTCCTGGCTGACCACACCCACCTCTTATTAGCCAAATGGCCTTGGGCATTTGTTTGGGGTGGTGTGGGATACATATGCACTCTTGTGTGTGTGTGTGTGTGTGTGTGTGTGTGTGTGTGTGTTCTATAAATCATCTCTAGGTCCTTAGTTTTGCATGGCAAGCACTTTATCAAATGGGCTGTTTTTCCCAAGCCCCTGTCTACCAATTTTTAAAATCTAATCAGAAGGTATAGAATGCTTCACTAATAAAGTTGCTCAAAGGAAATGATACACAGCCCTAGTCCACATTGCCCTATGAATGCCAGCTCCTCTTATTTCATGCAATTCCATTAACAGCTCTCAGGCTTAGAAATTGCCAAGTCCTTGGCTAACTTAAGAAAAGGAGTCAACCATGGTCCCTCTCTGGTCCCTTACCCGTCCATGGTCTTAAGCCCTGTGTTCTAATGTCTCTTTAGTTTTGGCTTCGGAGGCCAATGTCCTGGAGCACCCTTCGTAACTCTAGAAGAGGCAGCCGCTGTTAGTTTTGCTAAGGAACCCAGTAGTGACAGAAGCAGGTGACGAGAGTCTCCTGCATGACGTCATTGTCTTTGGCCCTAATCTCTGTTGGAGCTGAGGGCATGACTTAAGTTAGAGTCAAGGGTGTGGCTGCCTCAACTTTTGGCAGGACATTTTGTGATCCGGTCCCTCTCCCAGGTCCCTTCAGCAGGTGCCACATCCCCTAAGAACAAGTCTGAATGAGTCTTTGGCTGCCCAGTGCTCTGGACAGACACTTCCTGGGCAGCTCAAAACTGGAGACAGGAACCAGAGCCAAAAGAATGACAGTGTTGCCTCAAAGGGCGACATTTCTACTCTGAACGCTGTGCCAGTATGTTCACCTCAGGCTGCAAAAGATGAGGTTGTTGGACATCGTTTGTGTCTTGTGTGTTTTTCCAGGGGTATCAGAGTAGATAAGGCAGCACCCCCAGGAAGACTCTCTGTGGTAGGGCTGCCCAACTGCCTGACTCCCTATAGGTGAAAGTGTCAGTACCCATATGACCCTTCAAGGTCTTACTGGTACTTGTCACTGGGGACCCAACATGTCACTTTCTGTCACACATCAGTGTAGAGGGACCAAGCTCCTCTAATGCAGTGTGGGTGCATTTGTTTCTTGTTGCTTCTGACCTCTGACCGCAGCTCTGATTCGACTAGCTGCTGGCATTCCTGCCTTGACTCTGCCCATTGAGGTGACCTAAAAATGTAAGCGGAAGAAACCCTTTTGTCTCGGCTGCCTTTTGTCCAGGGGAGTTTTTATCAAAGCAACAGAAAACCAAGCACATGGAGAGGCAGATTCGGGGGCCACAATTGTGCCACCTCAGACTTCACAGGCTGCCATCTGTCATCAGAAACAAAACGACAATAAAAAAAAAAAAAAAAAAAAAAAAAAAAAAAACCACCTCTAAGAAGCCTGGAACAAAAGCCTGTGAAAGCAGGGTAAGGAGATGGCACAGTCAGGTAAAGTGCCTGTGCTCCATCCCGGGCTTCCATGTAGGAGGCAAGCATCTGCAATCATGGTGCTGAGGAAGCAGAGACAGGAGCATTCTGGGAACTTGTTGCCCTGCCAGTCTAGCTGGGTTAGTAAGATCCGGGTTCAGAGGGAGAATCTGTCAAAAATAATGTGGAGACCAAAAGGAGGAAGACAACGAACACGAACCCCTGGCCTTGACATGCATGGGGCACACATACTGGCATACTGGCACATCAGGAATACACACATTAAAAAAAAGAAGAAGAAAGAAAAGAAAAGATGGTAGGACTGGATGTGGCGGTACATACCATTGATCCCAGCACTCAGGAGGAGGAGGCAGATAGATCTGTGTGAGTCTGGGGCCTATAGAGAAAGTTAGGCCGGCCAGAGCTACATAGAAAGACCTTAAGTCAAATAAAAAAAACAAATAAACAAAAATAAGTTTTAAATTTTAAAATTGAAATTAAAAAAAAAAAGAAAAGAAAACGTGAACTTGTGAGAACTATTCTCTGGGCAGGACAGAGGACCTGGCCTCGCCTGCTTCTCTTATTCATAAATCAGTATAATGACCAGGACGCAGAAGTTACTATGAGTGTTAGGTGGACCTACCAGGCTCACAGTGAGTGCTGGACAAGAGGAGGAGTCCTTATTGCTGTACTACCTACAGGTCGAGGGAAAGTACAGACTCAGGTGCTGGGGCAGGGGCAGAGCAAAAGACTACAGCGCCCAGGAACGGAGTCTCCATGAATCTGGGGCGCTGAGCTCATGGGGGTCACTGGAGTGGTTAATGCAATCATCTGAAGAGGCAGGACCTTGTCGCCGAGGTCAGACTCTGGTGCGACTTACTGGCCTGACTCATTTGGGGTCAATATGAGAACTGCCTCTAATCATCAGGATTCTTGACAGAGGCAATCATTTCCCGGTGAGAGGACCCAGTATCCTGAAAATCCCACCCTCTTCGTTGAGCCCTGTCAATGAACGACACCAGTCCAAATGGCACTTCGGCTTCTCTGTCATTGAAGTTTGGCCCGAGATGACGGGGACACTGAGTTCTTCAAAGAGTGACTCTCACTTACCTTCTTGCCTCTTTCCCCTTCAGGTTCAACTCCTTTTATCACACTAAAGTGCCAATCAATATGGCGAGATAGATGTTACATCTTCGCTTTTTATAACACGGCCTGTCCCAGAAGGGACACTGTATCTTTAAGGAAATGGACCCCGTATCCTGTTTCCGAAGGATTAAAACCCTTTAAAGAGACAGAAGAGGCTGTAAACCCCGATCATATTCTTACTCTCTCTTCATTATCCTGTCCACTATCTATCCCTGCTGAGTAAATCTGGTTGTGTGTTTCTCCAAAGTGGTCATAAGAAGAAATTTATTTACTCCGCTTTGCACTGGAGGGGCATTACCAGGCTTCAAGGCTCTCCGAAGTCATAAAGATTTTGCAGTGTGTGCAAAAGGAGCAGAGATTCAGAACTTCTTTCCCCCTCTGAGGTCGTTTGGCCATCCAAAGGGGGAGTCACTTCTCATTTTCTGACAGGGTTTATTTCCGTAAGATTTTCCAATTAGCAGGAAAAGGTCACACTAATGTTGGTGCTGGGTAGGGGAAGAGATCAAACTATGCAAATAGAAACATCCTTGAAAGGACAATATTAAAAAAAAGAGTGCATTTCCTAATCTTTAATTGCATGTGTGTATGTGCATATACACATATGTGTGTGAATGTGTATGATGTGTGTGTATATACATGTGTGCATGTATAATTGTATTTACATATGTGTGTACATATACATGCATGTATATTTGAGTGTGCACATGTATATGTGTGAGTGTGCATATATACATGTGCATAGAGATAGATACATTGATTGATTGATGACAGATAGAAAGAAAGAAAGAAAGAAAGAAAGAAAGAAAGAAAGAAAGAAAGAAAGAAAGAAAGAAAGAAAGAAACCCATCCTTTTGCTGCCAGGGAGGAAAAGGGTGATTGTAACTGTGCAATTGAATTTGATCTGCTGTTCTCGCCTGTGTTGAAACAACCTGAGTCCAGCCGTTGATGCTGTACTAGAGGGATCTTGGGTACCCAAGATGGGAGCTCTCCCACCCTCTTGGTCTTCATTGTGTAGGGACAGTGCCTGTGAGGCTGCAGAGTGGGAGTCAGGCAGCTAGCAGGCTCCGTGAACCCCGATAAAGGCCACACCATCCCCAGCCTGGCATAACTTTCGCCAGCCCATCATTTTAAACCCTCCAATCTTTCTCTGCTCCTGCCCTGCCCTGCCGCTTTTGTTTGTCTGCTCTGTGCATGGAGAGCACAAGAATTTTCCCTGATAATAGGCAGGGCTGGGAGCCATGTCAGAAAAGATGTACTCCAGCCATGCTGAGGACAGGAGTCACTGGTGCCCATTAAAGCAGGTCCCCGGGACACCTTTGCTTTGAGTTTGGAGCAAACTCTGCTTGTCAGAGCTGAGGACACGCTATGCATATCTCAGCAGCGATCCTCCAGTCTGGGTTCTAGCTGTGTCCTGATGGGTGTGTCAGAGTCCTGTGTGGGCAAGCTTTAACCCACCTCTGTCTGCATGGCCTCGGGTGTACCAGTAAAGGCACAGTAGAAAGAAAAGCTATGTTCCTCCAGCTGGGTTCCTTTTCCCCAGGCAGGGAATTCCTCAAACACTATGTATGGCCTGGGTCTTCTCTGGTTATTAGTCACTGGCCACATCTATCTAGAACCCTCCCAGTCCCAGGTGCCAAAGGGGGGCGCTTACTCAAAGTCATAGTGTGGCTCACTGTCCAAGTATGAGTAAAGGTCCAGTGTAACAATCTGTGCCTATCCTGCTATATAGGTCTTACACATTCGAAGCTTTTAAAAACCAGGTCAGTGGATTAGTCCTGTAGTGTCTGGAGGACACTGTTTCCTTGCAGTCCTCCATCACCGCTGGCTCTTACAATCATCCTGCTTTCTCTTCCACAAAAGGCCCTGAGCCTGAAGCTGAGGGTTTGATGAAGACATCCCACTTAGGACTCACAGAAGGTGTGGTAGCATACACAGGACCTCCTCTACATTTCAAGCCAGATGGCATCTCAGCACTGAGAGAGAGAAGTACACGCAGGTTCTACTCCTAACCAAGAAAGATTAATCTTCTCCAATGGGCTCTCTCAGGCTGTATCAACCACACGTCAGGGGAGGCCCCATGCCCAGAGTAGATGGCCAACACAAAACAATAGTATTTTTATTTTTTTATAGACTGTTCTGTCCCATATTGCTCGGTCTCAGGATTTTTTTTTTAAAAAACCTATTTGAACTGGTCCTTTGCTTGTATTTTGATTTTGTGTTAGTGTGTGAGAGGCAGGGAGGGAGAGAATTTCTTCTTTGTTTCTGGTTGATTTTTAAAGAGATAAAGAAAGGGCTTGGAGTTGAGTAGTTGGGGACATGGGGAGGATTCAGAGGGAACTGGGGAAGGGCAAGCATGATCAAAATACATTGAATGAAAAATATTTTTTAAAAATTAAAAACAAAAGCCTGTAGGATAACTGAGGCAATGAGTTACATCATCAAATACTAAAGAACCTCTGTGGTCAGCTTTTACTAGGATGTAGGCAAAACATCCTACAGATCCTGGGAGATTAGGTTGATGATAGACAATCAGAAATTTGAAAATAGTTGTCAAAGTGATGTCCCGGCATGGCCATTGTTCAGCTGAGTTGTCAATATGTAGCACAACTGTGCACATGGTGACACAGGATATGACAGCACTTGGGCTCTCTCATGTCCTTTAACTCATTTATCTTCACCCGGAAGCATGAGACAGAAGCAGCCCACCCCACCTTACAGACCCTGTGCTCCTAGAAGACAAACACGTGCAGAGGTCATTTCACTTCTAACATGAAAGAGAAAGACTTTTAAAAAAGTGTTTTGCTATGGAACCGAGAGCCACTCTTCCCTTCCTCTTATCAGGATATCATCTCTTTACGGTGCTTAGCAAGTGTTAGTCATTACAACCAATACTCGGCCCTGTTTCTCCTTAGAACAAAATGAGATGGAACGGGAGTTATAAAGCATTAGCCCTGAGCCCCAAGAGTGTGGCGTGCTGTGAGGGGCTTGTTAACAGCTCTAAATCCAGTCATAATAAGACCGAATGTACCACGTGTAAATCATGCTTTGGGTTTTCTCTGGAGAGAATTATTAAAGTAAATCAAACATGTAAACAAATAAGTGCATAATAACCATGGTACCTAAACATCAATGTGGTCTGTCTAATCCCCAACATTATGAAACTGGTATACATGTACTCTGATGGAGCTGAGTCAGTGAGTTTAGGGTAAGTCATAGGAACTCAATCTTCAAGACTCAAGGAAGCCTATGTCCCAATGTGTGTGTTCTTGCTCCTGTCTCAGCAGGATCATTCATAGCACCACTTCCCTGTATGCAAACATCTTAATTTGGACAATAGGTTACATAATTAACCAGGACCCCGTGAGGTTTGTACAGCCAGGGAACCTGGGGAGGCAGAACTCTGCCAAAGTTCACAGATGTGGGTCTGATCTTCAGTCACTAATGAGCCACGTGACCTGTAACCTCATTAGCTCTTCTCTTTTCTCACCTGCAACACAGAGGTGAAGCCAACTCTTGGCTGTTGATAGATGTAAGTTCATGTTGCTCCTCTCCAAAGAGGCAAACTGCTTAGGGGGGGGTGTTTAGCAAATGCCACCTCCCATCTAATAAGGAGGGTTAAAAGTCCTTAAAGATGCCATTAGAGGTCCCTTCAAGATCATTCTTACACTGCCTTATGGACTATGGACATGTTGGAGGTGAGCAAATATGAACAGTTCAAAGATCATAAGAGATATGTTTCCATAAGCATCAAGTTTTTACCTAGGTAGTGTACTCTTACTGTGAATTATCACAGACACACCTTGTTATCTCCTGACTTCATACGCCCTGCTGCGAAAGGTGAGGGGTGAGAAAAACAGCAAACCAGCCAACTATCTGCAAAGTTTCAGACCTCCTGGCAAAGACAGCAAATCTGCCAGCCCATCTGTCAAAACAAGAATTATAATAGCCAAAGAGAGACACAATCCGAATCACATTCAAAAGATTATTGATTCAAAGTCAAGAGTGAGATGCTATAAACAGCCTTTACAACAAGTTTGGAATTGTAACACCCATAATATGTACCTTGAAAAGCCAACAGGAATATTGACATTCGTGACACAAACCATGGCTCAGACTTTGCAGTCTGATATCAAGTGAAATGGAAGTGCTTCCACTGATCACTGTGACTGGTGTGGGCTATGGACTCTGTTGGCCATTAAATTCACATGTGTAGATTTTACCAATGTCACACAGTCAGTCAGTTCCAAACAGATATATTCCTTTCCTTATAAAGTGCCACCCACAGGCTCAATGATGGCACTGAGTGCTCATCTGCCTGCCTACAGAATCCACCACTCATGGAGAATTAATGGGAGGGGAGAATGGGAATAGACAAATAGGTATGAAGTTTGGTTGCTATGTTGTTGTTAGGGTGGTGGTTGTTGTTTATTTGGTTAGGTTCATTATTGGGGTAGATTTTCTGGGGGACTACTTGGCTCTTACAGGTTTAATTTGCTATAATCTTAGATGTGCAGCCCTAGGACACATTATTTTGATGGCAATGTGAGATGATGTCATTCAGAGGGATCTATCCAAATGCCTGTGCACTCCTTATAGCATCCATTGGCCCTGTCAATACCTGGGTGCCTCTTATAGCATCTGTCAGCCCTGTCAAATCTGAACATTTTTTACTCTGACATAGATAGAGTTTTCACCTGGCTTGGGTGACAGGGATAATGTCAACATGATTTCTTCTTTCTTGAAGTGACTCTTATTATTAGCATCGATGAGAAATAGTCATGGGATATTTTCATATTATGGAAAGTTTATCATAATAATGAATACTTTGGCCCAGGCAAGTCATGATCTCTTTAGCATGTTTTAATTCTAACTCAGCTACTTACTGGCTATGTGGTGGAAGAAACTTTTTTATTTTTCCTAAGCCCTAGTTTTCACATCTGTATTTTGAGTTAATAGTTAATGACTCACCTCATGGAATTCTAGTAGACTTCAGTAAGCTGTAGCATCTTGCACTCTGAACTCTTGTATTGTTAGAATTTGGTAAAGCTGAGATTGGTTCTGATGATGCTGATAGTATTGGTGATGATAGTGATAGTGATAATGTTGCTCATGGTTATGATGGAAACGACAGTGTTAATAGTGATGATGATGGTGGTGATGAATGGGGTGAGGATGTTGACCTTGATGATTATGGTGGAAATGGTGCTGATGTTGACAGTGATGATGATAATGGTGGAAATGGTGCTGATGTTGATAGTGATGGTGGTAGTGGAAATGGTGCTGATGTTGACAGTGATGATGATAATGGCAGAATGGTACTGATGATGATGATGATGGTGGTGGGAATGGTGCTGATGTTGACAGTGATGATAATGATGTGATGGTGACAATACTCATGATCATAATGGTGACTATGGTGATAGTGATCGTGGTGGTGAAAATGGTGATGGCAATGATGTTCATGATAGTGATAGTGGTGATAATAATGATATTGATATTGATTGTGATGATGACCAACATTCATGATGGAGGTGACAGTAATGATCATGATAGTAATGTTAATAATTTTCATGGTGATGGTAGTAATAACCTCTTCGAATCCTTAAAGTATCCAATAAGGGAAAGAAAAACTCAGAAAAGTACTTGGATGTAGAAGGGCTGAATCTTAAGCCCCATTGTTCCTAAAGCTGCAGCCTTTCCTGTACTTGATCCTTGTAAATCACCTTGACCAGCATCCCAGGCTCTATTCCAAAGGTATAGAGAAAAAAAGAAGTTCATTTTTCTTTGGTAGAGGGATTTGTCTAGAAGATTCATAATGGAGGGAAAGGTGGTATAACCTTGGGGTAGGTGTAGGAAGCTTATCCACAGGGGGACAAATTAGAAGTATGAAAGTGCCACTGTCTTGAATGACTTTTTTTAAAAAAGAGCCTGATTGATCCTCAGAACCCATTTGAAAAGACTGGCACAGTACAAAATGTTCCTAACCCTGTTGCTGGAAGCTGGCGACGGGTAGCTGAATGGAGTTGCTGGCCAGCTTGTCTAGAAGACTTAGCAAAATACTAGGCCAATGACAGACCCTGTCTCACACATATTAGGACTATTTGGTGTATGACACATGAAGAATGATGCTGGTAGTTAGCGTATAGCTGCCAAATACATATGCATACAACTGAACGTGTATACACACACACACACACACACACACACACGGACCTGAACTTATCTAAACCTGTAGAGTTCCAAAAATCTGACTTTATTTTTCCTTGGCAGCCATTGGAGATCAAAGGCATGTGTCTACACACAGCACAGAGATACTGATGAAAGGCAACCATGAACTCTATCATCTCAGTCACTGTCTCCAAAGTGGATTAGCGATTACAAGCATGGTAATATTTAGAGATTGTGTTACATTACAGAATCAACTAAATCTAGAAACACTGTCCGAATTCCATCCCTTCCATCACACCCAACCACCTGCATGTCTATTCTCTTTCTTCCCTGGATGCACCTCAGGTGTAATGCCTGATCTCCAAGCCACCCTCAGCTTGGTCAAGAAGACTGTCCCTTGATTAGTTCCCTGCTTCCTGACTGTCCCTCTGCTTCCAAGTCTCCCCTTTCTAGTTCCCTCTCTACATAACCAGAGTTGCATATTAAAAATGCAAATCATGCGACCCCTTACGAAAGCCCTCCAGAGCAAGCCAGATAGTAACATCTATGAGCCCAAGGATGACACCCAAGGTGGTCCTCTGGACTCTACATAATGTGCACATAACCCACATGTGGACCTGAAGAGAGAGAGAGAGAGAGAGAGAGAGAGAGAGAGAGAGAGAGAGAGAGAGAGAGACAGACAGACAGACAGACAGACAGACACACAGATGGACAGAAAGACAGAAAAAGACACATAGAGATAGAAATGCACAAACAGAAAAATTGTACCCTGTTATGTGTTCTCTTCTATCATCGCAGCAGCAACCACAGTAGACAGAAACTGCAGGACACTCAAACATATCCTCTGACCTCTGGATGCATGAGCACATACCTRCATAGGCACACGCACATGTCTATGCATGTGCTTGCACACATATGCACACATACTTGCAGAGAGAGAGAGATGGAGAGACAAGAGACAGAGAGTGAGACACAGAGAGAGAGAGAGTGTGTGAGAGAGAGAGAGAGAGAGAGAGAGAGAGAGAGAGAGAGAGCACTCCCTGTGTCTGCTAACTTTTCACAGTATCCAACATAGACCAAGCCCTTAAAAAGCTGGTGTAAAACTATTAAACAAAATAATAATAATGAGAAGCATCTTTCAAGAGAGTCAAGTTCCAGTTTCTGAAGCAGGCAGGAGAGGCACAGAGAAAGGCACTATTAGCCCATCCTATCTGCTAAGCCCTCCCTTTTGGCTGGGAGACAAGGAAGGAGGGGGCAGGCACTTGATAGAATCACCTCCCCCTCCATCCTGACCTCCTAGAGCAGCAGTCCACTAAGTGTTGCACTTGGCCAGAGCTCCCCATAGTAATTTGGTTAATTGGATGAACAGGCTCTTTAGTGACACCGCCTGGATTTCCACGCAGCAGTCCATCAAAACTAATCAGTTGGCCGGGTTCCATTGCTCAGCCACTGACAGCTTCGCCAGGTCGGTGAGTAGATGGTAACTTTTTAAATGGAGGAACTTGCTAAACGATGGTAGTTACCACTTGGCAGGATGAAGGGGCAGAGAGGAAAGGGATGCAGAGGCTTGGCTTTGTATTTCCTCCAAGACAGAATCTCATTGGAGGTGGCTGATTACAAGTTCCTTCCAAAGACACTGGTGAAGTGCAGTCACCCCGTAACTGTACTTGGTTCCATTGCTGTGAAAAGAAAACGCCCCCCCCCCCCCCAAAGTTGGTGTGCTGTGCTCTCTCTTTCCTGGATGCTTATTAAACACTTGTTACGCCTTAGGAATGCCCGATTTAGCACACCCTATGAGTTACAGCGGCACCAGCTGCTGCAATAAGCAAGCCTTAACAATTTAGTAGCTTAACACTGGAAATCAAACTTCCTGTGAGTCTCATCAGGAGATCTTTGTTGGAAATGGCTCTGCCTTCCAGACAATAACTCAGGAGCCCATGCTTCTTCCCTGCTGGTTTCTCTAGCCCCTAAATGTAACTCTGTCCAATCTGGAACCTGCAGGACTCATTTGCTGTGGGGTAGCAATGAATGTGGGCTAATATAAAACCCCAAACTTAGCCAAAGCATCTTGTAGTGGTGTGTGTTTGTTTTGCAGTGTTTCTAACCTGGTTGTGTGGTTCTCAAGTTTGAACTCTGTAGGGAGCAGTGTCATTTCCAATGGCAAAAACTCAGATGTGTCTGCACAGTGAGGGTCTCAGTGAAACCTATGTAAAGCCAGGAGCAGGGGAAAAATGCTAAAACAGAGAAGATACACCCAATTTTCAAAAGCCTTGGTCCAGAAGCAGCACTCCATAGTTTTGTTAATGTTTTTGGTAAGGACTAGTGATATGGCAATACCTTGCTCCAGAACAGTTTGTTTACTGTAACAAAATACCCGAGACACACAACTTATGAAGAGGAAAGGTTTATTTTGACCCATGGATTCAGGAGTTTCTGTCTGTGGTTGTTTGCATCCACTGCTTTTAGACATGGTAGAAAGATATGACAGAGTCAGGCTGTTTACATCAGTCAGAGAGAACAAGAAGGTTGAGAGATGAGATACCCTTGCAAAGACACACACTACAGTGACCTCC
>BDUI01006084.1:6341-17276 GCA_002335545.1 Apodemus speciosus
GGTTTGCCCTCTGCTCTGTTCAATCCTCAGCCTGTGAATTTCCTGGCCTTTGTTCTATTTAGTACAACCCAGCCTCACCTGGAAGTCATGGAAGCATTCTGACCTGCAGGAGCCAACCACCTGCTGAGATCTGTAGCCAGTAAGATCCAAAGACTCCACCTCATGCCTGGGGGGAGGGAATCTTCCAGACTATATATATATATATTGGCTTACATTTATTAAAATTACGGTCTTGAAAGGCAATGTCTCCTTGACCCATTTCTTTTTGCACCATTTCCCCATCCATCCCATAAGTTTCTCTTGCAGGGACCAGTCCGTGGTAGCAGCAGATAGCTATGAAACTCAACAGTAACCAGGCGACTTTTATTTCAAACAAGTATTAATGGGAGCCTGCTCAAATTCCTAAACCCAATGTGTAGAAATTTAATCTTCATCAAACTGCCTGGATGTTAGTGTTTACTTTGAGCATTTTTGGTTTATTTGTGAATCTATTCATTAAGAAGCTTCTTGCCCTAGCTMATTTTCCRAAATATCTTAGTTCATTTATGATATTTTGATGATTGCCTGATTGATTTTAAAATATACTATTATGTTCAATTTAACATCATCAATACTCAGATTGCATTAAATATTAAAGTTACTATGCAGATTCTAAACTTTTAAATAAAATAGAAATAGCTCACCCTTAATTGTTGCAACAGTATAGTGAAATGCTGTGGCTCATGCCTGTTATTCAGTATTTGATAGGTCAAGACATAGGTTTGTCCTGTGTTTGGGGCCAACCTTGGCTATATATCAAGAACTTGCAAAAATATCTAAACTTTAAAGATACTTGCTCTTAACTGTAGGCCTATGAGATACCTAACTACTAAAATGTGAGGGGCATGGGCATGACCTTATGTCTGTAAATCTTGTGCTGAATTTAATTTCGTCTTCCTTACAATTGAAAGGCTTACCTATACAGCTTGACTCTTCTGAGTGTTACTGAGAAAGTAAAATATGTCAAGGATCCTTAGAAACATCCCTTATGATAGCCACATTAGTCATTTTCCACAGTGAATGTTTAATTATGAGCAAAATCTTTGTTCAGCTGCAAACCAATGCCTACATTCTGTATGCAGCTGTTTTCCTATTTGGCACCGAGTATGATATCCAGACGTGGATTAACCTCTCCTTGTGGAATCAGTTTGTCATGGTGGGATAGTACTGACTTAATCCCTTCTTTGAAAATCTTAGGGCACTTATCTACACGAGTAACATCTAGCTGTCTAAAATCTAAACTTGCCACAACAAACTATTTTAAAAGTATACACTGGAGTAGTCTCAATGTCATAAGAAGAATAGGAAGCCAATTCTCATTGTCTTTCATCCAGTTGCCCTCATTGACAATAATGCACTATGCTGGCTTATATGATGTAGTAAGACGTTCTGCCATGCACAAGCAGTTAGTTCTTAACAACTTCTGAATAGGACTTTCATAAATAAATTACCAAAAGAAAACTATAGAGAGCTATTTTATTGAATTCTTTGTGAACTGAACATCAGTTGATGTCTATAAAGGGACTCGGNATATATGACTACCATGGCTCATGAAGATGTTTGACTTATCTTAAATGTCTCACAAAGGACGTCAAGTTATTTGGTCATATAAACAAGTTAAGAAGCTTTGAACCCTTCTGTAGCTAAGTGAAAGGGCATCTGCTGAAGTAAGAGTGAAAATTCTCTAGATGATATTGCTTTGTTGCCTAGCAATCAGTCTCCTGATGTGTTTGGGGAATTGGGAAATGAACAGGCATTCTGACAAAAGAAAGAAGCCACAAGATCTTTTACAAAGGCCAATTAGGTATACTGTAGCATCTGTTTTAGCTTCTGCTTAGATGTATACAGCATTTGAAAAGAAGCCAGCTGTACCTTTGGCCAAGCTTCATTGTGAAGCAAACGATCTGGCATTAAATCATTAATATGATTTGCTTTAGAAAATAAGAATATACCATAGGGAGGTTACTAATTCAAAATGGTCAATGACACCAAAATAAATTGAAATGAGCCTTTAGTAGAAGTTGTTTTGAAAAATTGTTCTGTGGAATTATCCTCAGTAAAATAATATCAATTATTTGAATATCAATAAATTAAGTCTAGTTTTATATTCGATTTATTTTATGTATATGCGTGTTCCTGAGTGTAAGTATCTGCACATTCATGCAGGAGGCTATGGAGACTGGAAGGGGGCATTGCAATTCCCTAAACTGGAGTTATAGGCAGTTGTGACCTGCTTTGCGGGTAATGGTACTGAATTCATGACCTCTCTAAGAGCAGTAATTCTCAATCACTGAGCAATGTCTCCAGAATCTGACAACTACCTCTTGCTTGCTTACTTAGTTTCTCTGTCTCTTTCTCTCTATCTCTGTCTTGCCATCTCTTTCTTTTTTTTCTTCCTTTTCTTTTCTTTCTTTTTTATTTTTTCRAGACASGGTTTCTCTGTGAAGTCCTGGCTGTCCTGGAACTCACTCTGTAGACCAGGCTGGCCTGGAACTCAGAAATCCACCTGCCTCTGCCTCCCAAGTGCTGGGATTACAGGCGTGCACCACCACCGCCTGGCTCCTTTTCTTTTCTTACATAGTTGATACAGAGTTTTGTACCATAACAGTACATGGTAGACTTGCACTTCAGCCTACCTAGTGCTAGAATTACAAGTTTGAGCCATCATACCAAGACACCATAACACTTCTGCAGCACACTGATCTAATACTTTCTCTTAAAATATATTTTATATTTAATATAATGATATAATTACATAAATTACCCCTTCTCTTTTCTCCCATGTATACCCCTTGCCCTCAAATTCATGGCTTCTTTTCTTTAATTGTGGATATATACATATGTTCCTTAATATATAACTGCAACCTGTTTAGACCATAAAATGCTGCTACTTATATGCACATTAAGTATTGGATAACCACTTGTGGGGAAGCTTTCCCTGGAGACCATTTCACACAGTCTCAGGATTTTCTAGTTGACCAAAATTCTTTTTCTGTTTAGAGACACATAAGCATTTCTCTTTTATGTTAGACTGTCATTGCTTTTCAGGTCTTGTATAGGCATCTATCCTGATGAGACTTCATGGTATAGACATGTTTTTTAAAAGAAATTTTGGAATGGGCCTTGAATTTCTGTTCTTTCTAAGACTTTTAGCATGAAGGGATGCTGAATTTTGTCAAACGTTTTTTTCAGCAGCCAATGAGATGACCAAGTGGTTTTTTTTCTTTGAGTTTGYTTATGTACTGGATTACATTGATGGATTTCCGTATATTGAACCATCCCTGCATCACTGCGATGAAGCCAACTTGATCATGGTGAATGATTGTTTTGATGTGTTCTTGGATTCGGTAGGTAAGATTTTATTGAGTATTTTTTGCATTGATGTTCATAAGGGAAATTGGACTGACATTTTCTTTGTTAGTTGGATCGTGGGAAGGGGTGGATAGGGGAACAGGGGGAGGGAAAAGGGCATGTGGGACCTTTGGGGACAGGGATCCAGGAAAAGGGAAATGAAATGTAAATAAAGACTATATCCAATAAAAAAGAAATTTGTTTCTAGCCCCCCCACAAAAAAAGAAATTTTGGAATAAATATTTATTGCTTTAGTTCAATTCCTATTATACAAGTCTTTCTATACATTTTGATTTATTATTATAGTTTTTGATTTATTGACATAATGAGTTTTTATAATGCTACTATTATTGTATTCTTGAATCAGAGTTGCAGTGTTGCTCAAATTCTGAGCCTGATTCTGTAGCATGAAGCAAAGCATAAACATTTTATTAACAGATGAAGGAAAGTGGGTCTAGTAGTTAACAGCTTTATTTATTTATTTTTTACAATGCCCTTAAATACCTTTGAAATAAGGCAAAATAAAGATAAGAGTAAAATCCAAATCTGACCTTTAACTTTGGTTATCTGTAAAATTTTGTTTTTATTATTGGGTTGCCTAGAATACAGAAATAAACAGTAGATAAAATTAGAGATGGTTTGACTGTAGGTTAATTTTGATATGATTTTTTAATGTGTGAACAGAGAATGTCTTTTACCAATTATGGGAATAGCTTTAGTAATCGTTTATAGTTTCCTGTTGAGGTTTTGTTTTTTACTGTATATTTTATTTTATTTATTATTATTAATATTTTGATTTCATTCATTTATTCATTCATTCTTTCTTTCTGTTTTGTTTTTGTTTTTTGTTTTTTTTTTTCACACCAGATTTTATTCCCCTGCTGGTCTACTCTCTGTTCTATATCCCATGCCTCCTCACAGCCTCCCTGTCTCTATAAGCATGCCTTCACCCACCCCTACGTCTAACCACCCTGGAGACTACAGTCTCTTGAGGGTTAGGTGCATCTTCTCTGATTGAACTTAAACCCGGCAGTCCTCTACTGTATATTTGTGGGAGCCTCATATCAGCTTGTGTATGCTGCCTGGTTGGTGGTCCAGTGTTTGTGAGAATGTTGGGGGGGGGAGGTCCAGGTTTATTGAGGCTGCTGGTCCTCCTATAGGGTTGCCTTCCTCCTCAGCTTCTTTCGGCTTTTCCCTAATTCAACCACAGGGATCAACAGCTTCTGTCCATTGGTTGGGTGCAAATATCTACATCTGTCTCTTTCAGCTGCTTGTTGGGTCTTTTAGATGGCACCCATGAGAGGTCCCTTTTTTGTGCATGCTCCATTGCCTTAGTAATAGAGTCAGGTGTTGGGACCTTCATTAGATGGTTCTCACTTTTGGCCTGTTACTGGACCTTCTTTTCCTCAGGATCTTCTCCATTTTTATTTCTGCAGTTCTTTCAGATAGGAAAAATTATGAGTCAGAGTTTTGACTGTGGGATAGCAACCCCATTCCTCACTTGATGCCTGTCTTTCTGCTGAATTTACTGTCTGTTTTTTGATAACTACAGGTCCCCAAAACCTGGAGTCTTCACATAGCCCCTATGACTTCTCTCCCAAGTTAATTCTGATTGGAGAATAAAGATGCTCATAGGCAATAGCTGGGCAGATGAGACATAGGTAGGGTTGAGGTTTTGGGGACTTCCAAGAGACAGGACAATAAAGAAGGAGGGAAAGAAGCCATCATGGAATAGAAAAATAATGAGCCACCATGGAGTGGGAGCCAAGATTATGGCCCATAAATTTGGCTGGTTGGAATTGAGAGCAGCCCAGATGGAACATAATAAACAGTGAATGATGTCTTGGGATTATCAATGGAAATATAGACTCCAACAGCATGGAAGGTAGGCAGTTGCCCAGCTATTGTGTTGCCTAAGTCATATTTAAAAATACAAAGGCTATGTGTGTCTTTCATCCGGGAACATAAATAGTCTAAGGTGGAAAAGAAGCCTCATGCTAGGATTGATAATAATACATACTACAGTTTTAAATGCATCTTACGTTTTTGATTACCCCAGTTTTTTATTCCTTTTGTTACAATAACAAATAAAATAGTTTTTTGATTATATTATAGGAATAACCCTTACTAGTTTATGGATATAAAGATGACTTTTAAATGATTGATATTCAGAAACCTTACTGAAATTTCTATTACCTCTAATAGTTGTTTAAAATTCTTAAGTGTTTTACAAACATACATGTATATATGTATATAGTCATGTATATATGTATGTATTTATATATTCATAAGTGAAATTTCATTTTACTTTCTTTATTATCTAAATGCCCTTGTCACTGTTTGTTACTATAGCATATAGTGTGATGTTGACTAGAGTTAGTGAAAGAGGACACATATAGCAATTTGAGTATCATCAAACCTTCCTATATTTTGCTATAAATTTCATACTTTTATGTTCTAAGTGTATGTAGTTTTCTGAAGTGTCATGGTTTTTTCATGTTTGCCTATGTATACAAGCCAGAGATTGCTATAGGCTGCCTTTCTTTATTGTGCTTCCAATGTGTGTTTGAGATAGATTATTTTTACTGACCTTGAAAATTGAAAATGTGTTGGATTTGATGTGAAAACTCATGGGATCTTCCCTATCACTTGATTACAGTGTAGAATTCTGGGGTTTTACATTAATATTAGATGTCTAATGTTAGGTTCCCAGTTTCACATGGCAATTAGTTTACCAGCTGAGTTATCACCTGGGCTTTTTGGTTTAATATGTAAATATGATATAATATAATCTATTTTATTGTTTTGCATATGATATTCAGATTCTTCTACATCATTAGTTGAATAGGCCTTCATATCCCTATAGAAGATCATTTTCTGGTACATATTATAGATCATCCAGGTGTTTTTATTATAGATGAGAGGTCAAGTTTTCAGTCTTTTTTTTTTTGTTTGTTTGTTTTTGGTTTTGGTTTTTTGAGACAGGGTTTCTCTGTGTAGCCCTGGCTGTCCTGGAACTCACTCTGTAGACCANTTGGTTTTTTCGAGACAGGGTTTCTCTGTGTAGCCCTGGCTGTCCTGGAACTCACTCTGTAGACCATGCTGGCCTTGAACTCGGAAATCTGCCTGCCTCTGCCTCCCAAATACTGGGATTACAGGTATGCACCACCACCGCCCAGCTCAAGTTTTCAGTCTTTATGCCAGAAATACATAATTGCTATAGCCTTGTAGGGTTTTGAACCTGAGAAGTATGAATTCTTATCTTTGTTCTTTTTCAAATAATTTTGCTTGGTTATTTTTGGGTGTTTTGAAATGGCTATTAGTATGTGTTATTTAATTTATTTTTCTTCTTACTAAATACTCAACAAGAAATAATTTAAAAGATGACAGTTTTATTATGATTTGAGGGTCAACAGTGGAGAACCCATTRCAATGAGAGCATTTTATGACTGTGGCAACAGACATATGATCAGCTTCCTGGAATCTGGGCAGTTCTGGGTGCAGAAGAGAGAGCTGTGAGTATACAGTTTGCTTTTTCTTTTACCCTTTTTATTCCCCTCAAACTCCCAGATCATGAAATGAAGCTGTTCACATTCAAAATGAATCTCCCTTCTCCTCATTTATTTTCTTTTTCTGGAAATCTTCCTACAAACAGAGCAATAGCTGTGCCACCTGGGTGAATATAAACCCAATATGATAACAGTCCAAATTAAACATCACACTGCACCTTGGGATTGTTGGAAAGTTAATCTCCAGTACTTATTAATTTGGAATATTTGAAATATTTGGAAGTGGGATAGAGAAAGGTGATTAGAGTGGATGGAGTCAGGAGGCAGAAGCCTCCATAATCCCATTATTGTCTTTGTGAGACAGGAGCATCTTGATCTAGCCTGCTTGGTTTGACACATTCTTCCATATAATGAAGGAGTAAGAAAGAACTCACTAGATGTCCATCAGATGCTGACATTCTTCTCTTGGAATGTATAGACTCTATATATGAAGACAAAAAAAAAAACAGTATTTGCTTTGTTTGTTGGTGTTGGATAGTGAACACAGGAAATGTGCATGATACTACTGAGATATGTCTCTAGTCTAAATTTCTATTTACTATAATTTATCCCACCCCAGGGGTTTGCTAATGATAAGATGAAGTAGACCCAGATGTTCTCTCATTTAATTTTCATTAAAATGTACTTAAAAGAGGAAAAATATTAAGAAATGTAAAGAATGATTTAAGGTCAAGTGGCCGGTAAATGGTCAAAGAAAGACTACCTCTAAATCATACTTTCTACAGTAGCACACATTGAAATGATGTGAGCATGATGAAAGACATGCTCAGAACTAGAACTGTTTCTCTAATGAAGAACATCACAGATGAATGGAGTGTAGTTGTGACACTTTATTTAGCCTATCCTCACAGGATGCCACTCATCCCTTAATGTTGGGATATAAATAGATTCTCAAATATTTTAAGCTTACGATTGAGGAAGGCCATACCTGAAAGCTTTGATGTTTTATAATCAAAGGGTCTGTTTAATCTTTGCTTGGTTATACCAATTGTGCATTCCATTACCAAGTCAACAATTCTGTCATATTTAAACAACCCTCTTTTATTCTTGATGATAATCAAAGAATATTTATTTTAGCCAAATTAATTGCCTGTGTTGTAAGTGCAACCAAGGAATCATTCTCTCAAAAATGTTTTTAAAAAATCTAAATTTCAAGGTGTTACTGGGTTTCATGTGTTTCAGAGTTTATTTCTCTCACTATAAATAGGACCAATCATCTCACTGTGTAAAATGTATCTATTTAAAACAAAACTTGAAATAAAAAAAAAACAAAGTAAACAAAACAAAACAAAAAACCAACCAAACAAACACAAAACCATACTTCTGGACACCAGATAGAACAAAAGTGTTCTTGATTTGAGTTTGTTATTCAGATTCTGAAAGGTAGTTTTTCTGGAAATGAGGACCTCTGTCAATGAACCTGTATGGGATATCTGGTCTGTATGTTGAATCAATATTTTGAACAGTTATCATCAGACCCTTCCATGAAAAATAATGTTTGAATGGATGTAGAGAAAATGAATTGTGCAATTCTTTGCCAATCTGCTTGAACTGTTTATAGTATTACAGCAAGTAGCAAGGAGAATGTAGTTGGTAAATATAAAAGATGTTTTAAATATGTAAGCTGAACACAAACCTAAGTTATTCTTAGCAACAAGCATGAATAATGTTTATAATCTTTGAATGAATATAGTGATGTGACATACTGGGTACAGAAGTAGGAAGGACAATCACCAGTACTTCATGCYTTGGAGACTGCATGTAGCATGTTATACTCCAGAGCACATCAATATAAGGTACAGGAAATCATGTTTATTAGAAATGATTTTTCCATCCCTTAAGTACTGTGGCTGTGGCTGTCCTGGAACTCACTGTGTAGATCAGACTGGCCTCAAAGTCCAGATCCACCTACTTCTGCCCCTAGAATGTTGAGACTATAKTTCTGTGCCACCGCACCCATTGCTGGAATGGATTATCTAATTCAGATCATATATCCTGGGTTCAATTGACATAAAGCTAAAAAAAATCTATCATTATAAGGATATGGGTTCATAAAAAACAATAAATTGCAGAGAGAAAACATGGAGATGAGTCCCCTGAAGAAGNTTCTGTGCCACCGCACCCATTGCTGGAATGGATTATCTAATTCAGATCATATATCCTGGGTTCAATTGACATAAAGCTAAAAAAAATCTATCATTATAAGGATATGGGTTCATAAAAAACAATAAATTGCAGAGAGAAAACATGGAGATGAGTCCCCTGAAGAAGAGTGCTGGAAGCAGCATGGTGGCAAGCAGAGTTTAGATGTACCCAGGATTTATCAAGACTTCTGCTGATTCTCCAAGAAATTGATTTTATAAGACCCACAAAAAGGGGAAACCCCCACTCGAGTCTCGGGATAAAGTGAAGCCCAAAGAATCAAAGRCCRTTCTTGCTGCAAACAACACGAGGCTTTTATTGGAGTCTAGTGCACTGGGATCAACTCATAACCATACAGGGTCAGAGGAGTTCAATGTCTAGGGTCTGGCACAAGGGGTTTTTATAACCAAAAACCGCAGAAGGGGAAGGGCTTGGGGGATTCAGATCATGGGGTAATGCATCCCATCCCTGGGAACCAGGTGTAACTGCATTCTGCAAGATGGATTAACTGCATTCCACAAGATAGATTGGGTAGACATCAACTATAGAATGCAGAACAACCTTTGTGGTTAGCTAGTTCCTGAAATAGAGGTCAGGGGAGGAAGGGGGTAGGTAGGGGCTACAGAGTATGGACTTAAGATTTTTACAAAATGGTGGCACTCTGGCCTTCCAAAGCAGGATTTTCTGGGGGTAAATAAAGAAAATTTCAAGGCAGGATCTTTCATTCCCCACTCTCCAGGAGGTAGTTCTAATCTTAGAACTGGGAGAATTAAAGGTCAGCCTCCTCTTGGCTTGGAGGGCTCTTGTACTGCTGCCTAAGTACCATAATCTGAACTCTGCTCACCCGTTCCCTGACGGAAGGCACTAAACTATTGATTATACAAGATCCATCTGTAAGCGACAGGAGCAGTATCATTAGGGGTCCTATCAGGACAGAAAACAGGGTGGTCAAGAATACAAGATAAGGGCCTTTCCACTGAGTATTAAGGTTTCCTGCGTGGTGGCATATCTCCAACTTGAAAGTGATGTGGGACTTGCAGATCTCCTTCTCCTGAGTAGGCCTACTGGACCTCGATGCCTCACCCACTGGAGCGCCTTGAGCCTGGAGAACAAAGGCTGGGAAAGCAGCACATCAGCCTATGTATAGAGGCAGTTTCTACCAGTAGAGGGGGCCACCCATAGAGCAATTTATAGGGACCAGCCCAAACTGTCCAGGGGTGTTCCCAACGCTGAAGAGCACAAAGGGTAGGAGAGCTATGAAATTATTAACTCCAGTCTCTGTGGTCAATTTGGTGAGGGTCTCTTTCTTTAGGGTTCCAGCAACTGTTCCTGAAGCCTTCTTACACAGATCCAGTAACATGTCTAGAAGCAGTGAGGCGTCTCTGACATGCCTGGAGCATTTAAGGCAGAAAGTTTGAGCCAAATCTCATGTTGTGGTACACCTCCTGGGAGGACCCCAGGATTTGGGGTAAMAAAGAGGATCTGGGGGGCAGATTAAAATGGCAGGGACTATTCAGAAACAAGGGGAGAGGCACCACCCAGCCTATGCCAGTCTCCAAGGTCAATTTAGTTAAGGTCTCTCAAAGGGTTTTGTTTATTTTCTCTAGCTGTCTTGAGCCCTGGGGACAGTATTCCAGTTAGTCCCCAATATCTCTGTCAATTTCTGACTTACCTTAGAAACAAAAACAGAACCATTGTCTGATCCAATTACCTTGGGCACTCTGAAACTCGGGGAAATTTATTCTAACTCTGGCTGCTGTTTCCTGCTTGCTGGGGGAAAGTCTCAGCCCATCTAGAGGAAGTATCTACAAATGGTAGAAGGTATTCGTAATCA
>BDUI01006086.1:12445-23367 GCA_002335545.1 Apodemus speciosus
AAAAAAAAAACAAAAAACAAAAAACAAAAAGATTTCATTTGTTTCAAAATTTTTCAAATATATTTAGAATTTAATTTTCTATCCACATTCCATCTAGTCTCATGTTCCTTCCCAGGTTAAGAATATGAAGAGAATTTGATTCCAAGGAAACAATAGAAAGAACTGTCATTCAGTACTTGTTCAATTTGATACAAGGAAAGGTTACCATAAACTTAATTTTTGTTTTTACTAAAGACAGTGTGTGTTCATCCATCCTTCATAGATATGCAAGAGGTGTCATATAAAAGAAGCAGGCATACCCTAGATTATGGTGACACGAAGAACACAGATCCCTAGATTGTCAGCCCTTTGTCACATGGGCTTCATAAGAAATAAGCCAGAAATTTTAGTGAGAAGTGTAACTGCCAGAGCTGCATCAGTCATACATACTTGTCAGTTCTGACATGTGTAGATGAATCAAGGTCTGGACATACTAGTCTAAATGAACCATTCATCTTTCTCCAATAAATGCCCTAAAATGTCTGTTGGAGAAATCATGATTGTTATCTGTGTCAGCAAGCAAAAGAGGAAGGCTGTAATGCAAAACATTCAGGGAATGCAAAATCTCCATGAGTTACAGGTAAAAATTAATCATGGATATCTTGAAGATTAAAGGTGGCAAGGGTGTGGTTATGATAGGTTTTGTTACTAAATTGAACAAGGCCAGCAGTGACAAATCTTGACTCAGTAATATTTTCATGTTTTGGAACCTGTGCTCTTCACAGATTTGAGGGGACACTTTCATACCCAAATCAGTGTGATATGACGTTCTTTTCTGATTAGATGTTGAGAAACTAACATTTTTCTGTGACTTGTATCTTACTTAGGGTTTTACTGCTGTAAACAGACACCATGAGGCTTTTGAGAGGGAAACCTGTTCCATTATTCCAGTACTGTGGGTCCAAATGAGAAGAGGCAGTCCATGGCTTCAAAGTGTTTATTGTTGGTAGAGGGTTGTGATGAGTGCAAAGCAGAGGGCAGCCATGGCCATGTGAAGAGAGCGGGGGAATGGAATGGGTAGAGATGRGGAGCAAGGGGGAAAGAGGAAGAGTAAGAGAACAAGAGAGGAAGAGGAAGATTAAGAGAGGAAGGAGGGGGCAAATATCCTCCTTTTGAATAGGCCGGTCCTACCTGGCTGTTGCCAGTTAATTGTGGGGAGGAGCATACCTGGTTGTTGCCAGGTAACTGTGGGGGTGGAATCCAGACAGAATACCAGGAGCTTGCCCTACATGACTGATGGCCACAGAACTGTGTAGAGCTGAGGCCTCCTGTCAGGAGCCTGGTGTCTGAGAGAATGGCAAACTGAATTTCTGTCCCTTCCAGAATTGTCTAGTGGGGCTCCAGGGTTTAAACCCAGCTCAATCAGAACACAGGCTGCCATTCAAAGTCCCACACCTCACTGCCTAAGCTTGGTTGTCCTAGAACTTGGTCTGTAGTCTGACTTTGAGCTCAGAGATCTTCAGACTTTGAGCTCAGAGATCTTCATACCTGTCTCCTAAACCCTGGGATTAAAGGTTTGGTCCACCAAGCCTGGGTGCAAGTTTTCCTTCTCCTAGAACTTGTTCTGTTCCAGGCTGGCVTCAGAGATCTGCTTCTTTGCCTCTTGGGATTAAAGGCTAGTACTAGCATGCCTTGACCTAAATTTAGCTGGGTGGGATCTTGCGCCAAGGTCACTACTCCTTTAATTCAATTTATTATCCATAAACACAAGATTTAGCTGCATTTCACTTCCTGGTGCCCCTTTAATACTCAAACCATATATTTTATATTTTCCCTTTCTCAGCTTGCTACACTTGTTTAAAATAATCTTCTTGAGACAACCAGAGAACAAAGTCTATGATGGGTGTTTCTGAGAATTACTTTGTCAGTTGAATTAATCTGGTCTCTTCACCTTAGCCTCAGGCAGACTCTTCAGACAAGGTCAAAAAGCAGCCATGTTCTTCGCCAAATTAGCACAAAAATACTCTCTAGACCACATTTTGAAATTCTTCTCCACTGAAACCTCTTGGGCCAGGTCTACACAGTTCATATCACACTCAGCAACAAAGTCTTCCATATTCCTACTAGGTTAGCCCATTAAGCCTAATTTAAAGAACTTCACTGCTTTCCAAAGCCCCAAAATCCACATTCTTCCAAACAAAAGCATGGCCAGGCCTATCACAGGAATAACCCAGTCCCTGGAAACAACTTCYCTCTTAGGGTTTTACTGCTGTGAAAAGACACAGTGACCAAGGCAACTCTTATAAGGACAACATTTAATTGGGGCTAGCTTGCAGGTTCCAAAATTCAGTCCATTATCATCAAAGTGGGAGCATGGCAGCATCTAGGCAAGCATGGTGCAGGAGGAGCTGAGAGTTCTACATCTTCATCTGAAGGCTGCTAGTGAAAAACTCACTTCTAGGCAGTTAGGATAGGGTCTTAAAACCTGTATCTTCAGTGATACACCTACTCCAACAAAGCCACACATCTAAATAGTGCCACTCCATTGGCTAAACATATTCAAACCATGACAACTTGTGTACATATGACAATGAATAACCATACAATGAATTGTGTGTTTACTAGATTTTATCTAAGAGTAAATTTTGAGTTCTCTTGTTTGTGAATATAAATGTCTAAAATTGACAAAAAGGATAATAAAAAAGGTTTTTGTCAAATACATGTCATCCTTTATTGTTCATTCAAATTATATTTTGTTTACTACTAACAATTGAAATCTCCATTTACATGGGAGTCAGCTATAGGTATTAATATATTTCTTTTTGCCACTCTATCATGTTATGACTAGTCTTGTTCTCAGGTTCCCAACACCACTCTCCAACACTGAAGACTACACTTTGATCTGAAGACAGAAAAAGAAAGTCAATAGGACTTTTTTGTYTTGTTTTATTGTTGTTTTGTTTTGTTTTGTTTTGGTGTTGTTGATTTGGTTTGGTTTGGTGTTGTTTTTGTTTTTCCTGAATTAAAAATTTTAGCTTGATATACTAAAACCAAATGCTCAATAAAGAAATTTGACAAAATACATTGGCAGCATACAACAAACAATTAGGCCTTCATCATGTGATATTACAGTTAAATTGTGTATTGTGCTCTCTTCTATTAACTCCGTGTGAAGCCCAGCCATTGTTGGTATCAAGAGCCCAGTGAGTCTTGCCCAGAATTTAATTGTGCTGGTTACACATGAACTAATACATCTCACTTGCTAGTAACATTCGGAAGTAAGGACTAAACTAGAGCTGTATTTTCTGCTCTTTAATGCACACTAAGTGCAATTTCAAAAACATGTTTTGAGTATGAAAGAAAACAATCCACTGAATTTCATGATAAACAAACTGGGCTAGGTAGCACTATTTACATATCAAGGATCTAAAATTAAACAGACTGAATTTGAATGAGGCCACTGGTTTTTATTAAAAACCGGAAGTAAGCCCTGTTGGGATGATAGCTTAATTGGTAGATATATTGCATAGAATGCAGGTGGCCTTCAGCTCAATCCTTAGTTAGCACTTATCTGTGATCCTAGCATTTGGGAGATAAAGGTGAGTGAGTTAGAAGTTTGWGATCAGCCCCTCAAAGATAGCAAGATCAGACCTATCCTGTATTAACTCTATTATATGCCCTCTCTTTTTCTGCGTGTGTGTTTATGTGTGTGTGTGTGTGTGTGTGTGTGTGTGTGCATGTGTATTTATACCAGGATTACATGTGATTTAAAATATTTACAAAATAAATATATACAAAATATATACAAAATAAATCATTTAAAATTTGCATAACCCACCTTTATATTCCTCTCTCAGATTTTTTTTAACTTTATGTAAGTTTTCAAACTTACATACTTCATGTTCATTAAATATTTAATATAATTTGAAAACAAATGCCGATTTTGTTAACCAAATTTATAAATTATGACC
Organism: Apodemus speciosus; assembly: GCA_002335545.1. NCBI lineage: Eukaryota > Metazoa > Chordata > Mammalia > Rodentia > Muridae > Apodemus > Apodemus speciosus. The sequence continues at coordinate 16,396 of BDUI01006086.1, forward strand.
TAGGTAAAATGCATAGACATATATACTTTGGGGATGTGACTGCCATAAGACACTTTAATAATTTAAAACTGTTTAGCCCCTAACCTCACAACAATTTAAATTTTAAAGGATAACATATGATGTTTGTTTTGGTTTGCATATGAAAGTATCTCCCCAAAAGTCTCCTGTATTAAGTCCTTGCTTCCAGGCTGATGGAAATACTGACATAGAACTAGACATCGATAAACTCATCAATTATTCATCAGTGGAGGTGGTACCATSCTTAAATATTAAAGTTTACAGCTAAATATAAAATCTAGAAGATTTGGAACAAGTGATTCAACATGAAGGGTAGGATTACAAAGAAAATGATCAAATTGAAAATCTTAATCCCATTGTTACTGCAGTTTATGCCAATGATCAAGTTTCTAATTGCTTGGGGATGGCAAAGAATCATTTAGCTGAGCTTGTAAATCAACAAATTAACTTGGGTATTCCCTCTTGTTCTAATATTTGTTATAGAAGATTCAGGTACATCCCTCATTTTTCACAACATTAAGCAATACATGATTGCCCTTTCGGTTACTGTTTGCTAAATATAGACGAATTTCCCCCTTACACTTAGATTTAGCTTCGTGAAATACTTGATGTGAAATGTAAACTGAAGTCAGGAATTAAATAAAGCTGTAAACTTTCAATTTGAGAAGGTGGATACTTGAATCTCTTTATGTCTAAGATACCAAGGAAAGAATGTGGAATACATGTGAGAAAAAAAAAAAAAACCCTAAGATGGTTTTGGTTTTGCTAAGTTGAAGGCCATTACACATGTAATTCTGTAGTGTAAGTAAATGGTCTGAAAAAAATATATATAATCATAGTTATAGGTCTAATAAAAAGGAAAATCCAGTAAAATGAGGAAAATGCTAGCAAACCAATGATCTAGACAAGCATATGTTGACAAAAGGAAGGTCTACTGTCATTCATATTATTGCTGCTGAGAGTAAAGGGACTAAAAGACTTGGCCAATCTATTTGAGAAAAGAACGGTAAATGATGGTCCTGAGAAAAGCAATGTCACTGCTGTACTGAGAGACAACAAGCAGAGTGTGTGCAAGAAAATGGGAGGAGACAGGAAAGACTAATTACTGTTGAAACTCTTTTATGAATCTTCCTTGTGTAGATTTAGGATTTCTATTGCTGTCTATTCTGGCCATGGTTTGTTACAGAGGAAGGAAAGAGTTTATTCCCTTTCCAGTTCCAGAACACAGCCTGTCTATCTATATTAGTCAAGGAAGGAATTCTGGCAGGGTGGGTGGCTTGAGGAAATAGGCTACTGCAAATGACAGAAAGAGGTGCTGCTTCCTGGCTTGCTCTTCCTGTCATACTCAGACTGCCTTTTTCAGAGCATCCAAGACAACCTGTCCAGAGGTGGCACTGCTCTCATTGAGCTATGCTATCCCACATCAATCATCACTACAGAACAGGCACCACTTGCACACAGTAGGATTGTGTGTGGGGGGGGCATTTTTTCAACTGAGTTTCTGCCTTTTAAAATGGCCTATAATGTATGTCATGTAGATAAACAGTCAGCCAGCACAGCATGTTAAGATGAGAGAACAGCTAAGTTCATAAACATGCTATCTAAATACCAGTATTATTATAATGTATGCCACAGCTGCAAAATATTTCAATGGTCTTCAAATGCCTTCTTTCATAAGGCTAGATATAAGAATTTTTGTGAAGTTGTTTCAAAAGACTTACGAGAAAAATACTTATTTTAAGACAAAAGGAGTTTTGAAAAATTACTTAAATTATTTCAACATTAGTTAATTGTTATACACAAACTAATTTCWTTTGAACTTCATGGATAAGACTCTATCAGTTTGTTTACAGTTATTTCAATGCCAGTTCTTCCAATTTTGTGAAATTTTGAACACCAATGAGTGGGAATTCTTATTGTCATGGTAATTCTAGACTTAGGGATAAGACTGAGGAAAGGAACTGAGTCAAGCACCTTTGTATTCCAAGAATACTGAGTCATGCAGAATTGATGCATAAGATGATATCCAACAGAGACAGGAGCTTCTCACTGGGGCTAATTTGAGATTCTATAAGAAACTCTTAAAGCTACATTTTAGCCTGACAATACTGCATTAAATTTGACCCCTGTTCTAGAAATTCTTAACACTTGACCATATTTTTGATAAAGTTTTGAGGAAAGACCATATGAAGCTTAAGAAGAAGGAAGACCAGAGTGTGAATGCTTCAATCCTACTTAGAAGGGAGAACAAATAATCACAGGAGGCAGAGGTAGGGAGGGATCCTGGAGGGGGGAGGGGAGGGGAAAAGGCGGGCAGGATCAAGTATGGGAAGAGAAAGGAGAAAAATACAGAGGGTCAGGAAAACGAATAGAAATATGTAGCAGTGGTGCATAGGGAACTGGTGGTAGCCACTAAAATGTCCCAGATGCCAGAGAAACAAGAGCTTCCCAGGACCCCGTGTGGATGACATAAGCCAAAATACCCAACAAAGGGGAGATAGAGCCTGTAAAGACTACCTCCAGTAGGACTCTGAGTTGAGGGATGGGGCTCCCCACCCATCTCAAATTTTTTAACCCATAAGTATTCCTGCCTAAAGAAACAGGGACAAAAAATGGAGCAGAGACAAGGAAAGGCATTCAGAGACCGCCCCATCTAAGGATTTATCCCATCTACAGACACCAAACCCAGACACTGTTGCTAATGCCAAGATGCTGACAGTAGCCTTGTACAGCTGTTTCCTGAGAGGTTCTGCCAGAGCCTAACCAATATAGATACAGATGCAGCCAACCTTCAGACTGAGCCTGGTGACCCCAATGGAAGAGCTTTTGGTTTGATGCCCCATTAATAGGTGGATGCTACAAACGGTGAGGCAGGAATGGGTGGGTAGGGAAGCACCCTCATAGAGGCTAGGGAAAGGAAGGGAAGGGCAAGTGCATTTGTGGAGGGGAGACTGGGAAGAGGAACATTGGAAATGCAAATAAATAAAATAATAAAAAATAAAAATAAAAATAGACAACGTAGAACCCTAGACAAAGTCACCTTTTATGTCAGTCATTATGAAACTTCAAAAATATTTTAGTTAGTAGGTAACATTCAAGTATTTTAAAATATTTTATGGAATACTGTTGAATGTTGGAATTAACTGGATATTTTATAATTAATAAAAATTTAATGTGATAAATAAATTACACTCTCCTTGTTGAAATTTTATATAACATAGAGTTTAAATTAACTCATACTCTTTGGAAAGGCTGAGTATGTGTTATATGAAGAGAAACCTTTTGGACTGTAACATAAATTTTCAATTTAATTTAATAAAGTGATAAGCGTTTGTTAGCCAGAAGCAGTTTAAAAATTGAAAATATTTTAGAGTGTTTCAAGTATGTCATTAAAATAATCCATTCTTAATAGGGTACCCATGCTTTATAAAACTTTTATAAAATAGGGACATATTAGCTATTTTCTTGAAAGCAGTAGGCATTTATTAGTTATCTCAAAGCTTACAAATCATGACTTTTTCATGGTGATAACTGTGAAAACCTAGTGAAGTCAACGTTAGTCTAAGTAGGATGTATTAAATTATTACTTCACCATCTTAATCTCTTTTACACTGGAAAGGAATGCAAATTATCCAGAACCAATTACACTTGCATGTTCTCCTTCAAGTAAGACATTCAAAGACCAAAGGAATTTTGCTTTTCCAAGTGTTTGGTAAGTGAACATAAGTTCAATTTATAAGAATATCAATTGAAAAATATATGATATAGATTTAATAAATTTGTGGAGATTTTACCCTTTGCTCAATAGTTTCAAATAATCAATTCATGGGATCTCAAATCAATCATTAGTATGAATTTAGTATGGAAGTTAGTATGGCTCCTAAGGAAATGAGACTTATGAAAATTAGATCATCTTTAGTGCAATGTTATAGAATAACTTAAATTGTCCACAGCAAAAAAATTACACTCAGGTATCAAAGCACACACATAAATCATGCAATGCAATATAATATATTGTGTAATATTTTATTAAAATATTATTTTAGTCAAAATGTATTCAAATAATTTAATAACAATAATAAAGTTAATGATGACAAACCATCAACAACAATTAAGGAATAATAAAATACATTGAAAATAAAAGTATCCTGAGGGTTCTGGGCAGGTCCCTCTGAGCAGCAGTGGTGGTCTTACCTGAAATCACAGGCTTGTCCTCATTCCTCATTTGCTGGCCTTGCACGCATGCACATTTCCATGCAACAGAAGTAAACCTCACATTGTAGCCTCAGGAAGGAAGAGAAATATCGTTGTGCACCTAGAAGGGAGCTACTGACATGCTGAAGTCATGATCTATTCCATCCAAGATGTATAGTTTAAACAGACTATCATTATATATAGTTTAAACAGGCTATTTTGATCACAGTCTTGATTTCACATATACAGTTATCACTCTACAGGCTTCCATGCAGAGTGTAGGAAACAGAACCTGAGGTAGTTTCCTAAGGCCTTCCGGAACCGCATAGCTATAACTCTGTTGTCTCAGGTGTATTGTAGTTTCTTACCCTTTTAAACAAACAATATTAATCCACTCCTTGTACGGCTGATGATATCCCTCTGAATACCATGAAGTTTCCTCTGTGATGTTTGTAAAACCATACAGAGTATAGTTATTGCTTCCAGTTTACAATACTTTCTTTTCTGTTGCTGTAATTGAATACAAAGGGATTAGTAGTTGTCTTCTTTTATTGTTTTTAATTTAAAAGTTGTTTTAATTTCATGATTTAATTTTTTAATCATTTTATTCATTTACATTTCAAGTGATATCTCCCTTCCTGATTACTCCTCCACCAACCCCCATCCCATCCTTCCTTACCACCTTCACCCCCTCTCCTTTGCTTCTGTGAGGGTGCTCTTCTACCCATTCCCCCCCACACCTCACCCTTCTAGCATTGCCCTACACTGGGGCATTGTATTATTCAGGATTGTTTAGAGTCACAGAACTTATGGGTAATTTCTATACAGTAGGGGAATTCTTGATGACTTATAGTCTGTAGTACAACTCCCCAACAATGGTCAAGAGCAGCTGTGAATGGAAGTCCAAGGATCTAGCATTTGGCCAGTCCCACAAGGTGAGCAGGCAAGGAAGAGTGAGAGTGAGTCTTCCTTCTTCCAATGTCCTTATATAGGTCTCCAGCAGAAGGTGTGGCCCAGATTAAAGGTGTGTACCACCACCTCTGGATCTGGGACTTGCTTTGTTCCAGATCAATGACATTGAACTCAGAGATCTCCTTGCCTTAGTCTTCTGGGATTCATATTCAATATCTCCCTGCCAAGATCCAGGTCAGACACTTGTATCTCCCAGTCTCAAGATCAGGATCATAGGTGAGCCTTCCAATTCTGGATTGTAGTTCATTTCAAATATAGTCAAGCTGACAAACAGGAATAGCCACTGCTGGCATCAAGCCTCCCTCCCCTCCCACTGATGTCAGATAAGGCCATCCTTAGCTACATATGTATCTGGAGCCATGGGCCCTTCCATGTGTACTCTTTGGTTGGTGGTTTATTCCCTGGGAGCTCTGGGTGGTCCAGTTAGCTGATATTGTTCTTCTTAAGGGGTTTAAATCCCATTCAGCTCCTTCAGTCCTTCCCCTCCCTCTTCCTTTGGGGTTCCTGGGTTTAATCAGATGGTTGACTGTATCTGTATCTGTACTGGTCAGGTTCTGGTAGAAACTGTCAGGTAACATCCATACCAGGCTCCTGTCAGCAAGTGCTTCTTGGCATCAGCAATAGTGTGGGGGTTTTGTGTCTGCAGATGGGATGGATCTATAGATGGGGAGGCCACTGGATGACGTTCCCTTAAGTTTCTGTTCTGTTTTTGTCTCTGTCTTTCCTTTGGACAGAAACATTTCTGGGTTAAAATTTTGAGATATGTGGGTGGCCCCATCCCTCAACAGGAAGCCGTGCCTATTTACTGGAAGTGTTTTGTACTGGTTGTATCTCACCTTTGTTGGGTATTTACACTAAAGTCATAGTCATTGGCTCCTGGGAACCTCTTGCTCATCTGGAGTCTTGGACTTTCTAGTAGCTACCCCAGTCCCCACATCTTGCACTGCTGCATGTTTCTGTTTAATTTCCTGATCCTATATACTTCTMTCCTGTCCCTGCTCCTGCACCCCCTTTTTCTGTCCCCCTCCTCTCTCCATCCCAGGTCCTTCCCTCCCTCTAGCTCATGTTCTTTAAGGACATAAGTAACTCTCTTAAAGAAATACAGGAGAACATTGACTTCTTTAAAAGAGCATGCAGAACTCACATGTTTGTGACCAAAGCCCATTTCAGAGGAGAAAATAATTTATCTTGGATTAGAGTTCCAGAAGAATGAAATCTATAATGGCAGGAAAGATTTCATAATCTTCGCCAACGTGACTACCATCTGAGGACCAAGTGTGCAAAGGCATGAGCCTGTTATGAACATTTATCATTGAACCACCACACTCTATAATCCTTTCACAGATACTTTTTCTATTGCAAAGTTCCAATATTTAGGAACATAAATATATAAATACATAGGACAATATGACAAAGAATATTGACTTTTTTCTAGAAAGGCTTGTATTGATACAAGAAAGTCATTCTGTCTTTACTTTATCACAGATACTCAACTTGGCATTTTTCCCTCAAAAAGAACCATAAATTTGAATTCTGAACTCCATTTGAATTCTGAAAAATTCATGGGAGTCCACAGTCTAATTTGGTCAGAGAATCACATCCATTAAATAAAAATTTAAATATTGGTAAGAAAGTTTTAGAAGCAAAGAATCTCAATGTTTGATATAATTAAGACATAGTCAGAAATAAAATTGTTCACCAGTTTTAACATAATAGCGTTTCTGCACATTTTTAAATTTTTTTATTGGATATATTCTTTATTTACATTTCATTTCCCTTTTTCCTGGT
>BDUI01006086.1:44315-58858 GCA_002335545.1 Apodemus speciosus
GAAATTTCATATACAGAAACCTTTAAATTAAGCATGATTATAATGCCTGGATATCCTAATATCCAAAGACAATTTATTGTCTTTCAGGGTTAGTAGATATAAATATTTGTGACAAACAGTGAGAATTCCCTGTTCTCTTTCACAAAAAAATTAAATCTACACTTCCACATTCTCTTTTTCAGTGAAACAATCACGTCACTGTAGCCTATTGGAAACATTCCAGAAATTCCCATTACTTGATTGTTTTATTTTTCTGATTTCATGGTTTATTAATGCAAGTATGTTCTGGAAATTACAAATGCTTAAAGTGATGGAAAGAAATGGGAGAATTTAGAAATAGACCTTTAAAATGGAACTTGCAATACCTCTTGTGTACAAACATCTGTTAATGCTTACTTGTTCTCCAACTATTCCTGAAATAATAGTGCTACCATTTCAGACATTACAAATTGAACCTCTATAATTACAGAATTGATAAGCCAAGTGTTAACTTTAGAGTGTCCCTAAATTTTGTCATTGGTAAAGTGCATTTTAAAGCTATATCATACTTTGTGCTGGTTGGCTTTGTCTACTTTTTTTTTTTTAACAGAGCTGAGGACCGAACTCAGGGCCTCACGCTTGCTAGGCAAGCGCTCTACCACTGAGCTAAATCCCCAACCCCAGGCTTTGTCTACTTTTAGGACCTAGAGTCTCCCAAGAGAGAGAATCTCAGTGAGGGACTATCTACATTAAGCTGCCCTGTGGACACATCTATAACGGATTTTCTCAATTTAGTAAATTGATAAGATATTATGCAGTCCACTTGGGCCTACACCATTTATGAGATCGTGCAACCTAGAATGTGAAAGAGTCGAGCAAGGTAGCTGATGCCAAGCATGTTCTTTATGGTAGATGTGATATCTGCCTCATATTCCTGCATTGACTGATCCTGGGAAGATTCTAATGACAGACTATAACTATAACATGGAATTGTAAGCAAATTAAACCCTTTATCCGTTAAGTTGCTTTGTATGAAGACCTTTTGTCACAGCGACGATGGAAAGGAAACTAGCGCATACTTGATCTCCACTTGTATGTTAGACCTAAAAAAAATAGAGCATAGGACTCGGGTTAGAATACTGCAGCACATTTCAAGATGGCTTGTTCACTGTAGTGCAAGCAGAGGTGGGATACCCCAATTCTTCTGATAGTTTATGAAGGACTTCTTTTAATTCGACTAAGAAGAAAAGCAAAACCTTCCTCTTGGTGTCTGAATGATACTCCCCTTCATATACACACTGTGTCCATCCATCCTTGCATTGATTGTAGACTTCGTATGTTCAGGCACTGTTACAGAAAACAAGAGAGTGCCGATGCTGCTTGTCCACTGCTTCTGTTTTCAGTCTTAAAGAACCTTCATATTATTTTGATGGTTTTATTAATTTAGTTTCTCACCTGGGTCCAATGGTAACTTGCTCACACCCTTGCTGGCATTATTTATATTTTCTTTTTTTGTTGTTTTTTATTATAGATAGTCTGACCATAAAAACTTGAAATCTTATTCATTTTTATTTTCCATTTTATGATTGTTAGAAATGCTGGTTTTTGATAAAGTCATTGTCCATGCATAGCGTCTTATATAATAGAGGTTTTCTAATCAGTTGCCTACTTTCATATTGGTTACTACTTACTGGTGAGTTAGAGAAGTTCCTGATACTTATCAATTGCTAATTGAAGAGTTTTCAAATATTTACCAGTTTCTGAGGACTGCTTCACTGTTGTTGATTATTCCTTCATTGTATGGGAATTTCTTAGCTTGATATAACTTGTAAAATTCTCAAGTTTTGTTTTTTTTTTTTTACATTTGTTTTCCAAGCTTTGGAGGCCTTAGCCCAAAGTACTTTTAGCTATGCTGATGTCTTGAAACATTTCCCTTTCTTTCTTTTCATTTTTTAGTTTTCTTCTGAATTTTCTCCTTTGTTGTAAAGGCATGTATGTATATGTGTGTGTGTGTGTCTGTGTCTGTATTTGTGTCTCTTGCTATTTTCATCATTGACTAACTTTACAGTTTATTGACTTCCTTAAACACAAGAGAGGTCAGATGTCATCAAATATTAAAAATACTTATTCCATGAAAAATAACTGAACTAGAACACATTTCCACTTACCACAAGACATAAATTTGTTGCATGTTTCAGGTTAAGTTTCTCAAACCAAGACTAGCCATCACAGTACAAAGTAAACCTCTACTGCATATACTCAAACTTTTTGGCTTGTCCTTCCTTTTTTTTTATTTTGTTTGACTTCAATTGATTTAAAAATCTTTCACAAACCTAGTTCTTGATAAGAACATAGTGGTTAGAGGAAACTAATATTTTAACATAAATGAAAGAAGCTCAGGAGAAGGGTGACGACATTGGAAGACCAGCAGGATCAACTAACTGACCTGGACCCCTGAGATCGCTCAGACACCGAGTCACTAACCAGGCAGCATATGCCAGCTGATTTGAGGCCCCCAACATATATACAGCAGAGGACTGCCGGGTCTGGTCCAGTGAGAGAAGATGTACCTATCCCTGGAGAAACTTGAAGGCCCAGGGAATGGGGAGGCCAGGCATTGTAGGGATAGGGGGTGGGAAAACCTCTTGGAGACAGGAGAAATGGGATGAGAAACAATCAGAGGGCAGGCCAGGAAGGGGATAACAACTGGACTCTAAAAGAAGATTAAAGAATAAAATCAATGTTCTTGTTATACAGCTCACCTATGAAGATTTTGTACAGTTATTTTTTGATAGCATAAATTTTATTAAGAGTTACAAAGCAGGTATGTTGAATGTTTCCTTAACCAGAGTTAACTGTTTTTCAAAATGAGTATTTTTGTTTGAGGTTAGTGTTTAATTTTTATTACTTTAAAATTACAGGTATTTTGATCTCTAGCCACATTATTTTCACTTCACTTGTATTATTTATATATTATTTGAATAAAAATATCTACTTGCATACAATTTCATTCTGATAATATACTTAATTTTAAACATTGACAAGTAAGAATCTATGGGATTTATTTATTCCTGAGAATATATTCTGTCTTCATTCAGTTTATATGTTTCTGATAATCCTTCTGGCATTCTAAAAGGAATTTGATGACCTTGTAATTATTTTTTTTGTGTGGAGAATCTATGATTAATTTTCTTTCATTAACAGTATAGTTTATTATCAAATGGACTTTGTTTTCTCTTGTTTGGGGTTAATATTTAGTGTTTTAAAGCACAAAAGTTATGCTAGTTTTTTCTGATCAGATTGACAATAATAAAAAAGACAAAATATAAAAATAAATGCAAGCAAGGATGTTAAGACTCTTACACCCTGAGTCTGCTGGTGAGAAAGTAAGTTAACAGGTCATTCTGGAGAATACATGACAGTCCAAAAAGAATGGACCATAATATATGCCACCTTACTACTGAGTATGATACAGCAAAGAGATACATGCATCTCACATCAAATAAATGGTTTGGCATTAGTCTATACAGGTCCCAAGCAAAAGATTTTAATATTTTTGGGGAGTATTTATATCATGGTTGGTATTTTGGTGGCAGTTTGTATGCTTAACCAAACTCAGAAGATATACACTTAAGATTTATATATTCTGTTTTGTCTGAAGATAATTTTATTTCTAAAGCCTGAGAAGACATCTCACTAGGAAGGATCATTGTCAGCAGCTACAACATAAACACATAACCATTACACTGGAAGTGTATGGATCAGTGAAGGAAGGGAAGCCATATATCTAGCCTGGCTTTTCTTCTTTGGTTGTTTGTTTGCCTTTAAGTGCAAATAAATAAAGTCAAGTGATTAATGTCTCTGCAGATGTTACAATCAGACTTCCACTTCTCTACCGCTGAAGTCTCCAGCCAATTCCATAATTTAACACAGCATCTAGAAACAACCCTGGCATTAACACTTCAGTTAATATTATATCCTTATAGAATATTATACCTTAATAAAATTAATATTATAGTCTTAAGAACAAATACTCAATTTAGACAACACTTTACATTGATACTAGAATTTCTTGTGTTATGAAATAGAATAGTTTAAAAAATAAAAGTTTGGATGAGAGAAGAATAAATAAAAATAAACAAGAAAATGTGTTACATGTATACAAATACTATTCTGCTTTATAAAGGAAAAAATAGAAAGATACAACAACATTGCTCCAAGTTTTCCAGGCAAAAACAAACAGACTGACCAACTAAACAAAACTGAAAAKGAAGAAGAAAAGAAATAAATAAAATTAAGTTTCCAAAGCTGCCAAAATTTCTAGAATTTCAAAATACTTTCATAGAAATAAATTTAAAAGAAAATAAGAAAAGCTGGACCCGAGGTGCTCCAGAGCAGTCCTGTTTTTCAAATCATCCACTTTGCAAAAGGTAAATCTGCCATTTCGTACATGAAACCAGAAGATAACTTTAGCTGAAGAAGACACTAAGAGAGAGACTATGGTTTTCTGTGAAGACAGGAATAAAGCCACCTGTTTCCATTTTGATGTAGATTTGACATGGCAGAGGATGAAAATTGCTTCTCTGGAGTGAGACAGAGGGGATCCTGAGATATTAAACTCATTTGGTGTTGAGGAACAGTAGGAGGCAGAAGGTGTAAGAAGGGATGCTGCCTGTGTTGGAACAGTGTGAGAAGAACGGGAGCAAACTGTGAGAACTATATGACCCTCTATGGAAAAACAAAATTAATCAAAATGTGGATCTCAAGACTTTTCCTGAAGGGTAGAGCCAAACGACCTTTAGCTGTTTAAGAAATGCAGCATGCTATCGACATAACTATGGGGTATCTATCCATGGGCTAAAGTGGGGTGTATCCAGAATTTCTGACCTTTGACTAATCTCATGCATATTAGATATTATTATGAGTAAACATACATAAAATTTCCAAAATATGTGCAATGAAAATCATGCTGTTTTATTTTATTTAACATATAATTATATCATTGTCTTCCTTCCCCTTTCTCCATTCAACCCGTCCCACCCCCTACAAATTTCTAGCCTTGTCATGCTGTCATTACACACCCACATACATACATACATACATACATACATACATACATACATACAAATAAATAATATATAAATACAAATATATGCAAATAAATACTTTAATACCACCCTCATTGTTTCCCATTAGTTTGGGATATTGTGTCTTTATTTTCATTAAATTCTAAAAAGTCTTTAAATTCTTTATTTCTTCCATGACCAAATTATCATTGAGTAGATGGTTGTTCATCTTGCATGTGTAGGTAGTCTTTCTGTTGTTTTTGTTAGTTTTGAAGTTTAGCCTTAATCCATGGTGATCTGATAGGGTGCATGGGATTATTTCAATCATCTTTTTTTCTGTGGAGGCTTGTTTTGTGTCTGTCTATATTTTAAGACAAGGTCAATGTGTATGGTGATTTTAGAGCCCTTGACATATTTTTAAACCCATTTCAAAATTCTTCACCAACTGCAGTCCACACATAAACCCAGGTAAGCATTTGCAGTTGTCATAACTCTGTATTTACTCTGCTCCAAATCAGCTCAAACATTAACTGTGGGCCTCCTGTGTCAGAGATGCATACCATTACGAACAGTTATAATCAGATAAGTCATAATCCCTGTGTCATGAACTTCCATGCGTGGTTGTACATCAATTCAAGAGTCATCGGTTCTACAAAGCATAAGAAATCTACCTCAAACCAGAATGTGAGGCTTATCTAGATAGTAAAAACATCTCTGGTATCCTAATGGCTTCCCTGCCTTTAAACGAGAGGATGCCATAGACCCAGAGCCTGGCACAGTCTCCGTTACAGCACAAAGCACGTATTTAATGAGTAGAACAGAAGAACATCGATTATATTTCAGAGCCAGAGAAGAAGAGTCATGATAGCATGAAAACTTTGTTATATAAGAAAACAGAACATCAAAGGTGCTGGGGAAGATTTGTTTCATCACCAAAATTCAGGTAACTGGGACAGGGAGAAATTGCTCAGCACTTAAGAGCATAAAAGCTCTCTCAGGAGACTGGGATTCAGTTCCCATCATGATTAAGCTGCTTACAAACTCTGTAAGTCCCTGGGAATTCAATGTCAAATTTAAAATAACATCATGCAAGCTTACACTACCCTTATGTTATAAAGGGTTTATTATTTATAATAAGAATGTTGGTTCAACTTAGGATAATTCATTTACATACTTTTAAAAATGAAACCAAGTGTCTCAAACACCTCATAATTACTATGAAACTGAAATATTATGGATATGCAATTCTATTTTACTAAAGTTTTGCCTGGTTCTATTGTACATTTCTTTAGAAGATCAACAACTCAAGATGTACAAAGCAAATAAAAAAAAACGTGCTACTGCTGACTTTTAGATCACAGCATACAGCAGTGTTGTTATTTACCAGTAGGGTAATAGAAAAATAGATAAAACAAATGTCCAAATAAATATTAATATCATTGCACCACATGCAGGTGGTGCAAAGGGAGGAACTGAAATGGTCCAGAGCCTCTGTGGGCTCCCTGTGATCCTGGTGCTGTGAAGACCGTGCAGAGGTTCCCCAGCTGGAACATCTGATTTCTGGAAAGTTTTTCCCATGTTTGAGCAGCAGGGGATTAGCTTCAAAAGGCATGTTTGTAGCAGTGATGTTTTGCTCTACTGGACATTTTTCTCAACAGACTGTGCACTTGTGCCCTTAGTTCATGCTTGCCACCAAAGACCCTTGGTGCCTGACTTTTCTGTCCATGAGCAGTCTGAATGTGAAAATGAACAAAGGGGAAACTGACAACTTTAGTATAGATTTAACAGGAAAAAAATCAAAACAGCAAAAAGTGCAATTCAGGTAGGCAGAAAATGTGCACACTAGAAACAGCTCGCCATCTGGACTGCTGCGGTAGCTTCCCTCACAGTGGCTTGCGGTGGGTATTGTAATAATACACTTTAATTTGACACATATCTCACATCCTTCCTAGCTGGGAATAGAGCAGGTCCGCTCATATCCAACCCTGGTTCTATCGACTTTTACAGAGTTTACCAGGCAGCCTGGAATACACTTTTCAATGAGCAAGTAGATCAGAACCAGACCCCCTCCCTCTACCTCACTCTCTGCCAGGTCCAGGTGTGAGAAAGCAAGATTACCCTGGTTTGTGATCATTCCTGCTCACCAGTCCTGTTTTTTCCTGCCTTGCCTTTTGCAAGGACATGAAGTTCTAAAGAAAGCTGTGAGCTGGGCTCTCCTCAGCTGGTTTCTTTTTGTTACTGTTTCCAGGTGTGGCCCTTGGTGGCATGCGAAAGGCCTCTGCGTCTGATAAACTAGGAGCCTGATGAATTCTGCCTTCTGACTTCTGTATTAAACACAAGACTGAGGATCGTTTGAGCAAACGAAAACTACAGCTTGAATGATGGGCTATCTGTCTTTTGCCTCAGTATGGAATTTGGGTGCAAGTGATGCATGAGAGTTTGCTGATGACCAATTCTTTAATAAACACTTTACAGCACAAGAAATAATAAAAGATCATTAAATACAATTCCCCACACTGCAATCTGGAGACGGGCAGGAGCAGGTTAATATCATTTTTCTATCAGTCTCTTAAATTCTTAAACTGGAATGTAGCCAGTAAGGATCCTTGAACAGTCTGCTCTGTGTCTCTGTGTGCTCTATCTATAAAGTCTACAGTATCCTGTAGCTTTGTAGAATTGATGTGTCCATGTCAGCTTCCTCTGTAAAATAAAATAGAATCATGCTTTATTTCGTTGAGTCCTGATTACAAGACTCCTTCCTCCCAGGGAAAAGTAATTTTAGCTTGGAGTTTTCAAACTATCATAACTAATTGCTTTAGAAAGGAAAACAGTAGATGATTAAGGATAATGAGAGCTAGAAACAATCATTTTTTTACTTGGTTTTTCTTGTTATTTAAGCATGGTTCTCTTTTTTAACAACTTGGATGGGATGCATTTATATTGCAAATGACTTCATTAATGTATTTCTTCTTTGGGCAAAGAAACGATAAATATAGACTGTCATTAAATATAATGCTTAATAGCTGATACTAGTCTGTCTTAAACAAATATGAACTATTTATCATTCTATCACAGTCAAAGTAAGATGGAAGTTTATATCAGAATTTAAAAAAAATGACTTCTTTATTATGATTACAGTAGCTATTGTGATGTTTTATTGGATGAGGTAATATGAGATAGATTTTTTCCCTAACACTACAACTCATTTCAGAGTTAATGGAATTAGTGTTATGATTACACTTTTAGTCACCAATGCAGCATGGCTGTATATCTCTACATTGAGGTATGGGAGCACATCTTTGAAGGTGTGCGACATCACACAATGAATCCCTCACCAACTTTTTCTCATTACCACCTACTAAACATTTTGTTACTTAAAAACAGATACATGTAAAAGGATCTCATTTATAGGAAATGGTATTTTTATAATGTTATTTATCATTGTTTAAAATACATTATTTTTCCTAGTTAATTTGATTTCAAATTCTTTTATTCTACCTGATGAATTCTCGGGTTTTGCCTTCTAAATGTAGTCCAGATTTATTAGAGATATCATTGTATTAGCCAAGGTTACATTCACAAATATACATATGTGATTTATTATTTAGAATGATTTGGAGGGGCTAGTAATCCAGCAGTGGCTGTCTACTGAAGGAGAGGCAAGAATCCCCTCAATGAGACTGGCAATGCCAGCAGCCCAGAATGGTGCTGGAGGCCTGGGGGAGTATGAGAAAGCTGCTAGTCTTCAGCATATGAGGTTTTAATACATGTGAGGGCAACCAGGTGAAGTCTAAATCTTGATTATATATTTGATTTTGTGGAACAGAAGCAAGATACCAAATGTCAGTCGCACTGTAGTCTGTATACTGTATGAGTTTACGTAAAACCATAGGTCCAAATTAACTTCAGGGGGCACAGCAGTAGAGACCTCTAGTCAGCCAGTGAAATGCAGAGATCAAAACACACACCCACATTGACCATTAGGATGTTATTCTAGCTTTGTGATGTTTTTCGTGAGCCCATTATAATCAAGTGATTTTATATTTAAGAATTAATTTATTGCAAGAGGTAAGAAGTACTTTGTTTGAATCTTAAAAGCAGATCTTAAATGTGATATGATTTACAACATGAGAACTTTGAGACACACTCCAAGTATTTGTTGGTAAGAAACCTTGAGATACTAAATCCAATTTTGCAATTCAACAGAATCCACAGCAGCAAGTGTGCATTGTGTTCAGAGCCTTTGCCTGTGTCTATCAGACACATGTGAGTTTCTCTATTCTCACATAATATTTTGTACAACTGGAGATAGTCTATTAATTCAGTAATAAGTCTAGCAAAAATTTAAAAATAGTAAGGAGACTTAACTGAGTGTTTTTTATACATGTTTTTATATAGTAAGGCTACCACTCTTACATGGAGGCTAAATTAATTCATATCAATTTWAAAATATTTTTCTTTATCCTTATTTATGTATTTTATATCTTTATATATAACATCTAATTTATAATTTCTTTATCCATATATATACATGTGTATGTATTTGTATATATATTTGGATAATAATTAACTTATACACTGCATATCAAGACTAATATATAGACACAAAGGTATGATACTTCTAATATTATTTTCATTTACTTATTAATAATAGAAGCCATATTACTCAGGGTGTTGAAACACATTTCTTTCTTTTATAAGATTCATAAAAGATTCTTGGATCTATGCATGCTTAAGGCATTTTCAAATTAATTAGGATTTTGCCTTCAAAAACAGCTTCTGTAAATAGTAATTCAAGTATAATAGGCATCAGACAAAAGTAAGATATCAGAACATGAGTATAAGCCTGTAAGTACACTTAAGGGCAGAGAAATCACACCCAGTGAGTGGCTTTATGCTTTGTATTTTCCCTGTGGTGTACTTCTTCCATAGCTTCAGGATTACTGCAGTATTCTTTGCTGTTGTTGTTTGACTGATTGATTGCTTTGTGTTTATACTGGGTCTCCAGACTGGTCTGGAGTTCATAGTAGAACCAGGAGTGACCATAAGTTCCTAAGCCCCTCGCCTTTACTTAGCAAGTTTTGGGAGAATGGGTGTGTGTCAACACATTCAGCTAGTTTTTAAAAAAAAAATCTGTTTCTTAAAATGAGCTGATTTTAGAAGTTTAGCCTCTTTGTCAAGGCTCATGAAAGTGAGGAGCGAACTCCTTTCAAGGCCTACCTTCTTCCCCTTAGATGATATGATCAAATACATAGGATCAAATACATATTGTTTTTATACTTCTGAGAGTAATGAGTGAGTCAATGCTCTTAGAGCTTTGAATTTATGGTTACTGTGAAAAGATAAAGTTTATAAATTTGAGTGAAATAATATTTATTATAAGTGAAAAACAGTTTTAAAATTGATTTGACTATAGACCTGTGAAACTATATGGATGCATATTTACATTTCATTTCAATTAAAATACATGAATCTGCACTTATGTGTCAAAGGAATGACTAATTAAAGTTTTATTTTAGTTTCTTTTATCTTTACACAACATATATTTTTCCTTCAGATTAATTTAAAACAGCTGTAAAGCAATATTGACATGGATATTACCCTGTTAGGCGTATGCCTCCCAATTCTAATTTAAGATAAATATTTTAGTAACTAATCTAGCTAATTTTCCAAAATTTTTCAGTATAGTTTTGTCATCAAATTTGTTTTGCTCAAAGTGGTTATGATAATGACACTCAGGTGTGTAATCACGAATGGGCTAGATAATCCACCCAAATCTAGGCAAGGGTGTCCCTCTCTCAATAGTCTGTGGGAAGTCATGGGGAAGTTCAGTGTACCATCAAGCAAATTCCTACTAATGATTGGAAAACCAATTTTCCCAGCACATTTTAGCTCATGAACAGAATCATTGTGTTCTATGATGGTGACACGTGTCTATCAACTCTGAAGGCAAGAATTTGCCTTTTCATGAGTAAAATGGAAAATATTCACAGTGCTTTAAAAAAAGCACTCTTCTAGTTCCTCAAACAACCTTTCTTCCCTCCCAGATTTATTTTGTTTGCTTGTTTGTTTTGTTGTTTCTGTTGTTTACYAACAGGAAGGAATCAGAAATGCCAATTGCTTGCTTGAATAGATGAATATCCCACAAAGGCTGATTGAAACAGTTTGTTGCACCATGGCCCATGAGAGCTAAAAGTTTCTAAAGTATTGATTATAGCTCTAAAGAGACTAATGCATTATAAGCTAGTCTGGCCATTAACAAACAGATGGAATTGTACCTAAAAGCTTTGAATCTTTTCCATGATTTTTTGTGATTGTCTGGCTGCTGTTAGTCAGTCTGCGGCAGTAATGACCTATGTGAAAATCCATAAATGCTCTAATGTTCTCCAATTCCTAGACTGCCAAAGTCAGTTGTGTTGAGAAATGTTACTCTACCTCTCATTCAGAAAATACAAAACTTCAGAAGCTACATAAAATTAATGCCGCCAGATGCAAATGTGTACAAAATATCTGAGCAATTATCATTTGCTATATCTATTCTACTTAATTCAGACTCTATTTTGTAAATGCCATTTGTCTTTTTTAGTTTAATTTAAACCATAATAGTGTGTTTTAGACAGTCCAGAATAATATAGGACATAGCAAATATTGGGTGAAATATTGAAGTTCTCCATGAGTGATCTTCAATATCTGGCATGTTAGAAAATATTTGTGGGAGTTTTTGATGTTACATGTAAAGAATGTAGTCATGGCAATTAATGAAATTTTGGTATTTTGTTGTTTTCTTATTTGAAATGATCAGGAATTCTTTGGTCCCAATCTATATTCGACACTGACATTGTCTCAGATACTACATGAATCCTCACGATACTGTTCCTAGAGTTTCAAAATTTCTGAGGTCAAAGTTTTTTCAAGGTTTGATGACATGCACTGTCTTTGTTTTGTTTTGTTCTGTGTTATCTGATTAAATAATTAAATAATATGGAATGCAAACTAATCATTATTACTTGCTTGGCACCATTTTAGGCCAATTTTATTTATCTCTTTATTCATATAAGTGATCTTGTATTGTCTCAGACAAGACTTCACAGTGTGGTTGTGATTTCTGGCTATGAGGAATAAAATAGTGCCCTTCTCCAGAGCCAATGTCCCACTTTTAGACACTGTGAATAGACTTGGTTATGTAAGCAAAAAGATTTTAGTATGCTAGTGATGTTAGCTTTGTGAATGATCTGGTTATCTTTAGTAGTAAGCAGATCCTAGCTGTGTGTTGGCTTAATGCAGCTACAAAGAGCATTTAGAGTAAAGGGGGGATCAATGTGAGAGAAAAGAGTGAGAAACATCAGACTTCAAGATCTGGAGGAGAGTTAGGTGGTCAGCACCTACTCTCATCAGCAGGCTAAAATGATGTGGGGATGAGTTTTCCTCAAGCCTCCCCTGAATCAGATTTAGTTATCAAAATAAATCCATGAACATGATATTATTTGTAATATTATTTTATTTTGCTCATGAGAATATAAGAGCACAGAAATTTGAGTAACTTGCTC
Source organism: Apodemus speciosus (assembly GCA_002335545.1). Classification (NCBI taxonomy): domain Eukaryota; kingdom Metazoa; phylum Chordata; class Mammalia; order Rodentia; family Muridae; genus Apodemus; species Apodemus speciosus. Next base: position 56,908 of record BDUI01006086.1, read on the forward strand.
CAGAAAGCAAAGAATGCAGCTAGACTCTGGGTTAGGAAGTGACAACTCTGTTTTCAGTTAAGATCCTGCCAATTTTTAGCATTTCATTTATAGTGGCTAAGAAGTGCTCAGAAGTCTTTTGCGGATTCTGTTAACTCCTTTATGAAGGAGAAAATCAAGGATTAGAGTGAGCGAAGGGACTTGAGGGAAATGCTTGTTTGAAACATTGTCTTTCTTCCAGGCTTATTTCCTTAAAGGAGTGCTAGCCTCATCTATCTTTGAAGAGGAACTCAGCTATCATTTCACTAGGGACACATTTTTTTAACATGATACTAAGTAAGACCTCATGAACACCCATGATCTTAATTCATATTAGGATGTTTCTTGTACCAAAAGAAATTTGTAGGTACCAAATATGAGGACTAGATACTAGCAGAAGTCAACAGAAGTTCCTACACAAATCCAAACTAAGTATTAATCTACAAGTCTAGTTTGCTGTGATTACAACATGCATAGTACCCAGATTTTTTAATACAACTGACATCTGCAAAGAATTGTTCTTCTCTTTTGAAAGACGCTAAGACAAATTAGGGCTTCAAAATGGATTTATATTGCTTGCTTTGATTGTAAACTGATAAAGTGCAGAGCTATCAGAAGCCAGCCTGGCCATAAAGCACTAGATTTCCCAATGTTTTCTTCACTTACGGCAATCTCTTTATGTATCTTTATGACCCAACACAGAGAATTTCAGCCTCCAGTTTCCATGTTATTCCTGCTCCTCATTTAAGTTAATAAATTAGTCTCTAGCCATAGTCGAAATGACTCTAGACTCATGGTCACTAGTGACTGTGTGGAACTACCAGCTGGAATAATTTCCATCATATATGTAAAGAAAGGTATAATAGAGAGTGGCGGGTGGTCAATGAGCTCACCTGCGCAGCTACCAACTCAATCGGAGGTCCGTGCAGCCTGTGCCCGGATTCCTGGCAAGACAGCCACCTTGCCTCAGGGCACTACAGATTACTAGCAGCAGAGACCAGGTACAGGGACAGAGGCCAAGACCAATGGCACCTTCCCTGTCAGGCTCTTGCTTGCCAAAACAGTTCTGCAGCAGTCTTGAGGGGCCAGCCTGTCTGGTGTGCAGCAGAGGCCGCCATCTTGCCTCAGGTCAGAGCTGCAGGTGGTCGCCGACCCACGCGGCCATCAACTCACTTGGCAATCTGTGCATGCTGTGCCTGGAATACAGCAGAAGCAGCCACCTTACCTCAGGGCACCTCAAACAGCTAACCAGACAGATCCCTGTGGACTGAGAACACCACCATCTAGGCTCCAGCAGTCCAACCAAGGAAGCTCTACTCCTGCACGGAATCCTGTGGTTAGACAGAGCCCCGAGACCTGCCACCATCTTGCAGCTGGTGGCCTGAACAGGTCACCATAGAAAACCAACAGAGGAGCCCAGGTCACCATAAAGATCTAACAGATGAGCCCAGATTTGTGGGAAAAAGATCTGATTCTTAAGAGCTGACATCTAGGCAGACCAGGAGGAGACAGTGGGAGGCCAACTGCATACCCAGCAGCAAGCAGCGAGGAGTCTCAGGCCCTCCACAGAGGTAATTCAGAGCCGAGTAGCTAAAACCATCTACCTCGAGAGCACGGTCACCCTCTGTGACAGCAGCAACTAAAGCCAGGCTCACAAGAGCTTCAAACACCAACCAACAACAACAACACCAACTAACTCCAGAGCTAAACAGATGGGAAAGACAAACATACGAACCTTACTAACAGAAATGACAGCAATATGGCAGCATCTGAACCTAATTCTCCAACCACAGCAAGTCCTGGATACCCCAACACACCAGAAAGACAAGATTTGGACTTAAAAGCACTGGTCATGATGCTGCTTGAGGAACACAAAAAAGACATAAACAAATCCCTTAAAGAAATGCAGGGGAACATGAATAGGTTAGAAGCC
>BDUI01006088.1:51117-63180 GCA_002335545.1 Apodemus speciosus
AGAGCTCATACCCACAGTCAAGAGCATATATCATGATCAGATGCTTGAGTTCTCAGCTCAATTTCTCTACTCTTAAATACAAGTTCAGCTCATTCCTTGCCAAGAGGAATGGTGTTGCCCACAATGGGCTGGGTCTTACCATATCRATAAATTCAATTAAGACAATGGCCTACAGACATGCCTACAGGCCGATAYACTGCAGACARTTTCTCATTGAGATTCTCTTCCCAAGGGATTCTGGATTGTGTCAAGTTGATAATTCATCACAGGGGCACTGAGCATCCTTTATAGCTTCAGATTTAAAGATGTGTTAAAGATGTGTGTGTGTGTGTGTGTGTGTGTGTGTGTGTGTGTGTGTAAAGGGACATGGTCTTTAAAGTGCTGTGTTCCAGTATGGTAAAAATTAGAGGATTTCTCATATTTGGAAAGCTCTACCCAACCTGGAGATTGGGGAAGCAACCCTATCCTGCTCTGCAGCMGGCCTGAGCATGGTTACTGGTGCTAATGTAGAACACAGGCTCCTTGTTCTAAGCATCCAGCCTAGGAAGGGCCTCTAGGACCAGCCAGAGCTTGGCCTATGGGCTTTCCCAGAGCAGAGCCCCTTCCCCAAGGAAATCATGTGGATACCTTGAGTCTCTCTAGGTACAGTGCTTATCAAGAGAAGGAAACTAAATCCTTGGATAGACTGAGTACTTTGAAACACAGAGGCAAGATTGTTTTTTTTTTTTTCTTAAGGCCTTGGTAGTTCAAAACCAGTACTATCCAGGCTGAGCATCATTCGTTCCCTTCCTCTGGAAAAGCAGAATTCAAATACCCGAAGACAGAGAGTGGATACTCTCAGCCAGCAAGGTTAACAGATGCTGAGGTACAGAGGGAGTTGGGGTAAAAGCTAGGGGAGACAKAGGAGAGAGGGAGGGAAAACCAGGAGAGCCKATCAAAGGCTGCTCTGCAAACACTGCTGGCGCTCCAGCAGCAGGGGGATATGCAAGAGGATTTTAAGAGGTGAAGACTCSRTTGTAATCCTTCCACAAGGCACAAAGTGGAATCCTTCCACTTCCATAAAGCCTCTCCTGTGAGAAGAGGCAGTAAAACAGAAAAAAAGCATCCACATAGACTTCCACTAACTCTGCTCACTTAGAGAAGACATACCATCTGGGGATTCGATAAAAAGGGGGAAAGAAGGCACGGAGAGAAGCCTGAGTTCCGAACBGTGGCTTCTGCTGGCCTCTCCTCACAGGCAGCTCACATTCTCGTGGGGGGGGGCAGACCCTACCCCCAGCTTTTTACACAGTTAGCAACAGCTGTTTTTCAAAGTACTCTGTAATATCACTTTATTCTCTTGTGGCAAGGAAGGACCCAAGGAGTATAAAGAAAGGGGGTGTGGGGGAGAAAGGGGCCCAAGTGGTAAGGGCCAGGAGACCTATTCATGAACTAGGAGTTTTCTAATAAAACACCAAGCCTAGGTCCTCGGATGTCTAGAGCTGACCCCAGCAGCCCCACACAGTGCTGTCCTCCCCTGGAAGGACTAATGGCACTGTCTCAGTCCTCACAGATATTCCTGTCTAGGAGAGGTGCATGTTTGGGACATCAACCACGGGATTATGTCCCAAACATGCACCTTAGCTGGAACTGGTCCTAGAGCCCTGACCGCAGGCCTCACCACTTCTGAAGACTCCTCCCTGGGAGCCTAGTTTGGCTGTTTGATACACTACAGTTCTATTACCTTTAAATAATAGTTACTTGTGATACCCCTAGTCTATAATAATTATCACAGTTCTAAAATTATTTTAGTAAAAGAATAGGCTCAATCATTTAAAACATGTCACTCATTCTTTGTCTTTGCTCTTTTTGCTTTTTTGTATTAACTTTTGATACTCATTACCCTGAACATTATCTTCAGTAATGGAGACCTAAGCTCATTTTTTTCATTTTTTTAATAACATTTCAAATCATGTGGTATAGTAAATCCCAACACTGATAAGAAGAGACAATCTACTGTGGATCTAAGAATATGTAACACTCTGAGAGGGATACAGGGTGTGTGTTTGGGGATTGGGGAGGGTCCCTTGGAAGTTCTGAGAGCAAAACTGGAAACTGAACCTCCAAAAAATGTGATTTGAGTGCCAGGCCTCTCACTGGTAACTGGGGTGAAGTTAYGCTAAGTCTCTGAGACTCTTCTCCACTGTTGTSAAAAAGGAAATAACACATCATGTCCAGTCTGTATCACACAATCATTGTAAAGACCAGGAAAGAAGTGGGATTACATGCTTTCACRATCCTCTGAAGTCCATAAAAACATTTTAAGTTYATGAAAGACAATGAACCAGAATCCTTAGTGAAGGACTTCTGGTCTCAGTTAAAAGCGCCACCTGATTTGGCAACAAAATCAACTCCGACAATATCTGCCACACTGAATATAATTATCAACATGTGTGATTGTTTCTTCTCGGCTAATCATGCAAGTAGCAAGGGTTCCCATACAAATTCTCACAGACTTGTGTGGCAGCAAGACTGTAAACCTCAGATCTGCTGCTAAYGTTCTACATCATAAACAGGGTGGCGTATCTACTCCTCAAGCCTCAGTTTCTTATAATCTGTAAAATGGTAGTAGCACCCATTTATTACTGTGAAGAGYGCATGAATTTTAAGATGTAAAGGTTAAACGTGTAAAGTAGCCCCAGAGAAGTTGGTGCACGGTGGATACTGGATCTCAGTCCATGAGCGCTCACCGCCAGTGCTGTGCCTCATCCAGTTCTCCATGCCTGTCCTCAGTGCCGATGATTTGCTCACTGGGGAGTTGTAGATGAGGACAGGGCACCAGGACAGTGTCAGGTTTTCACGTTGTTTTTTTCCCCCAGTGTCTGTGTCCTGAAACACGTAGCTCCAAGTTTTCTTACCATCTAAGGATGAGTTCCAGCATAATGAGAAGACCTAAAGAAAAGAGCAAGAGACTGAAAGACCTTTATTTAGRGCAAAGAGTGGCTGGGTTAGTGGGTACCAGTTATCTCATTGGCCATTTCTCCCTCTGGGGAGGCAGAGGGAACTGAGCACATARCCCTTTGTGTTACTTAAAGAGCCTATAACCTTGGTTGGATTTTTACTTTGGATCAAACCCATCCCCATGAGATGTTCATACCCACGGGACCTATGTACCCAAGGAGGGGGCACAAAATCTAGGCACTTAGGGCTAAGACTCTCCGGAGTGATATGCTGGGTGCACAGGAGGCTGGTGCATTTCCTGTGCTGCTGCAGTGTGAGATTGGGTGTCTTTATTAGACCTTGAGTGTTCTCATCCAAATGTGCTTCCTCCCCATAGTTTCCATTTTCTCACTGTACAGTTGTGCAGGGAATATGGGGGGTATGGGAAACGTGTGCCCGACAGTCTAGCAGCATAGAATTAGAGTCTGTCCTGTAGCCTTCAGAAAGCATGCAGTCTCTCTGAGCGCATTATAGTTGCACCATCAATATGACCATCTGAAGCAGGGGAGRACGAGGGGGGAAAACTTAGCTTTCAGTAAGAGTGAAACTAAATGATTATGTTCAAACATCTATCTGAGTAGAAAGTACAGGAAACAGGCTCCCCTCTGTATTTGAGTCTGGCCCCCTTGTGAGCTGTGGCCAGTGTACTCTCCACGTGTTAGCATTTTACAGAATGGGACAGGGCAGTGTTGGTGGTACCAAGACCTAACCCGGGAGCAACAGTGGCCCCAGCCCCACGCCCATCCCCCATCCCCTCCCCCCTGTTGTTGATAGCATGTCTTCACTGTAGGTGTCTTCCAAAAAGGGCTTTTGCTGCTGTAGTGAGTCCCTTTATGAGGTTGACATTTCTGTCCCGTCACACTTTTGCTGAGTCTCTTTAGAGGAGAYTCCACAGACCATGTTCACTGTTGGCTTGTTTTTAAAGCTGAGTCCTGGGAGCACTTTTCCCCTTAACTTTAGGAGCTTCAAAGAAGATAGTCCACACTACATCTTATATATCGGCTACATCTGAAGTCATAGAATTGTCTTGGGGGGATATCCTCCTTGGCTCCTTTACAAACACAACTCAAAAGGAAATGYCACTGTTTGCTGAAATAATTCCTCAAGATACCTCACCAGTTGGTAAGGGAATTTTTAGAAAATGTTTTGTTTTGATACAATCTTTTTTATGGCTAGGAAGTCTATGTCATGGACAGGTCCTTAAGTTTTTGAACCCCCTTTACTAGAAGTAAATAGCCCCCAAGCCTGTTGTCTGACAGGGGCTGCTTTTAATTTTCATGTCTCTTTAGCCTCTTCTAATCTGAAATATTTCCTCTGTGTTTCTTTGTCTTTGGTGACATTGACTTTTTTTAAGGTACACRCTCACTTTTTTAAACAAAACATTGCCCTTTGGGTTTTCTGACATCTCTCATGATTCCATTCAGATTCTGTGTTCTTGGCCACAATTCTATTCAGTAATGTTGCATCCTTCCTCTACTGCTGTATCTGGAGACATGTGATATCCATCTGTGCCCTTTATAAGTGTTATTAATTTTGATCACCTAGTCAAGATTCTGTCCAATTCTCAAATATTTGGTTTCATATTGTTCACACTATATTTCCCCTGGAGAAGATATTCAGTCACACCAGTATCCTGTCTCTCATCAAAAGTTCTCCCCCCAGGTTTAGAATCCATTAATAAGTCTCATCAGAACCAACTTTTAATATTGCACTGAACATTATTTAGAAAACAAAAAAAGCAAACAAACAAACAAACAGCAACCATAACAAGCAGCCGCTATAGAACCAGTCAGGACTTGTCATTACAAGAGGACATTTGGACAGTGCAATATATCAGTGTTCCCTTTCACTCTTTGTAAATTCCACCTAGCAATATTTTGAAGGTCATCATCTTGTTTTTCACTTGGGAAGTCTTGAAAATACTTTTGGCGAACAACATAAAGATTCTCGCATGTCCTCATGTTTCTGATCCTTGGTCTGAGGTATGGTTTTATGAGGTTCCATTCTTTCTACTCCGTCCTCAGCTTTTGAGCATAAATGTCTATTCGTTGCTTACTTGGGAATGACAAAATGACAAAATGAGTTGGGATCTGGCCTGCTTCCCTGTGCCACATATTGCTGGCTCCTCGTGTCCTGTTTCCCTGTTTGTAAGCTGCACCATCCACAGCTGGGATGCCCTGTCCCCTTTCTGTCCTCATGTCCTTCATCCTTTGCACCAGGCAGTAAAATACAGCCCTTAAAGACTCACGGAGGCAACCATGTTGTCGATCTTGAATGATTCTTCAAGAATTAAGGATCATAGGCCTGTGCCATTACTTACATTCCCATTTGGTTTTGTAAAATATGTTTGTTTGTTTGTTTTCTGCATTCTTATCTTCTTTTTTTCCCCAGTACTGGGGCTGGATGTAGTTGGCAGCAGTTGAGATAAGCCCATTTCTGAYTCCCCTTCCTCACACAGGACACCATCTATCCTCTTGACTTATCCTCAGTCTGCATATTGAGCTTGCCTGGTGCTTTATGAAGGAGGGAGGGTTGGGGAGGGAGGGTGTGAGAGAAAAAGCRAGATGATTTCAGGGGGCCTCTGCAGGACRAGAGAATAGAATGCAGAGCCCGTGCTGTTTCTTCACAGGTATGAGGAAAGGTGCTGCTTGCCTTCTGTGCATGGGGACACACTTCTCCATTTATCTTCCCTTCTTTTCYGTTACCCAATGGGAGGGAAACATCGTGTAAGATGGGGACTTTTCGTAGCCCCACCACCTTTCATTGGGTTTGTACCCTGGGTGTGCTCCATTCCCAGGGTCTAGAAATCAAGAATCAAAACATGGGATCTGTTCACAGAACTGGTGTGGAAGACATCCAGGAAGAAGCTGGCCTCTCTAGGTGTTCTTTGGGCATGTCCTTTCCTCCCTGGCCCTTTGCTCACTGCCTCYAGAGGAAGGCAGGAGCATCTGAGAGCAGGGTCCTGCTGGGCGGCAGGTGGAGCAGCGTCTCTGGCACACTTGCACACTCCGCCAGCATCAGCTAACAGCTCCTCATGCACCCCTCGGAGATAATTAAGCATTATTATCCCCATTGGCAGGTGGAGACAGTAAGACAGAGTGGTTAAGTGACTTGGTTATAACTGCTGGGTTTGTTTGAGGGAGAAGCCGTGCCAAGAAGGGAGAGCTGATCAGGGGGCCAGAAGAGCTTGAGCTATTTAATGTGAGAGTGAGCGATTGTTTTAAAATAGCTTTTAGAGGCAGGGATAAGAAAGGAGATTCGAAGTGTGGTCAGCGGACATTGGTAAGGTGTCAGAGAATACAGGGTGAGTAAGAATAAACCTACATTTTTTTTTTGTTACTGTAAGTTATTATCAGTGTTCCTCTACTAATAGGAGGAAAAATACTAGAGGCCATACTAACCTTGGTGAGGCTGTCAGATCAAACACCGCAGTTTTTTTTTTTCAAGGTTGGGCAGAAGTTTCCAGGATGACGGAGCAGAGGCCAGTCTGCCTCTGAGATCCCTTGCTTCATCTACAGCGGTGATTCTCAACCTTCTTAACGCTGTGACCCTTTACTTTCACAGTTCCTCGTGTTGTGGTGACCCAGAATCATAATGTTTTTGCTGTTAATTCATAACAGTAATATGCTACTGTTATGAATCATAATGTAAATACCTGACATGCAGGATATCTGATACGGGGCACCCACCATCACCACTTTCACAAGATGTTGCAGCCCATAGGTTGAGAAACACTGATCTAGAGCCGAGCAACCTCTTCTACTCACTGTCAGAGCCCTGTCAGGTGCGTGGCTGTAGGAGGGCCACTCCTATGATAGGCAGCAGAGAGACCCAGTACCCAGCATGCACTGAAGTAGAAATGGAATAGAATGGGTGTGTGGCAGGTGTGACAGAGATGGGGGCCAAGGGGGGACACAGGATGGAGGTAGGAGGATGGAAGTAAGAGCACCCAAGGAATTGTGGGCAAGTTGAGGCACTGAGATGTAGCAACTGGACTGTCTAGAGATGGGGGGAGCAGGGCGGGCTGTGGGCTGTAGCTGCTTAGAGTGGGCTGGGGCTGAAGAGGGAGGCAGATGAGGTTCAGAGGATGGAATAGATAAGTTCCAAGAGAAAACTCGGTTTGTGCCGGGTTCTGGGACATACAGTGGCTATGGCCCCAGAAAGGAGAGTGACATCGCATCCAGGTGAACTCTGAGCTACCTTACAATCTTGCCTGTTCCCTGCTCCCTGGTCCTTCAGGCCCACCTGTCATCTAGAGGCCCTAGAGGCTCATGGTCCCTGAGCCCTGAATAAGGGAATTTTTGTTTCTATAGCGGGGGAGCCCAGACCTGTTCACTAGACCCCTGATGGATGGATGGAACTCTCCCTGGGTTATCAATGGTCAGTCCGTCTGCGAATACAAAATGCACAGAGAATCCGTTCCTCCCATTCCTACATTTGTTCCAACTCCTCTCTCCAAGATGGCTCTTCGGAAGCATCGATAGCAGGGCCTAGCTTTGGGGTCCGGTGCAGGAGAGAACCTGCCTATACCTCTGTGACTTGATCTACAACACTGCTGGCTTCCCTGGAGAGTGCCCTCTTCAGAGCAGAAGCCTTGTTGGCTCCTTCTGCTGTACTCATCCAGGGTAGCAGGGAGGTTACCCCCCAGGTACTTGTGGAATGAATGAAGGCAGCTTTGGAATCATTTAGCCCTGTCTAGCTATTCTTTCTTTCTAATTGTAAACTCTAGAAGTGCTGAATAATGGCAGATAATAATGATCTAGCGGCAGGGGCTGTTTTGGGTGTGGGTAGTAAAAGCCAGCTGCTTTCCTATCAGTGTAGTACAGAGAAATGGCTTCTGTTTCATCTGTCTGGTTTAGAACTGGGATTTTTCCTCCCCAATCAGAAACGTCACCAAGTGGCCTTTCGGTTCTTCACACGTGAAATACACACTATTACCCGCATATTTTTAGTTAATTTATGTCCAAATAGGCCTTTCTCTGGCTGCTGGGAAATGATGTTTGGGCTGCAATTACCTCTTGCAGCATCTTGCAGAAAGGGTTCGGCACACACAAAGCTCAGGGGGGAGGCAGCCAGGAGCCCACTGACTGTAAATCTTTTCATTTGTAGTTATTCAAATCACATATTTTATTACTYGTACGAAATGCATTGCGCCATTCATTTTGCAGGCGCGGCTAATGCTTCAAGAAAAGCTTTGAAAAACATTCTGTTTAGAAACAATTTCATCTGCAGTCGCCAAGGCTGGGTATCTTTTTCTGGCTTGTCTTTTCTCCTAGCCCTTCTCCTGGGTAGCATGTGTGTGTGTTATTTGCAAGACAAATGAGATCACCCTCTCAGAAGCTCACCTGTCCCAGCAGCCAACCAAATGCTCAGAGTCCTTCTCCTTCTCTGTTTCCTGGATCATAATCCTTAGCAAGGGAATAAATTGCAGCATCTCTAACAAGAGATTGGCCTCTAGAAAGAAGGCAGCAGCAGGGTCAGATGAACTCTTTCCAAAGGTGGAGAGACCGTTTTCCTGCAATTGCCTGGCATCCTAGGAAGCACCTCTTTGTTACACAGGCGCTTTGCAATTCAGAAGCCAGAAGGAGCCTTTTCCACTGGCTGTTAAGAGCCAGGAGGRCACAAGCAGAAACTTGACAGTCTTCTGGTCTTATCTAGAAAAAAAAATCACTTTACCTATTAGTTTGAGGAAAATGGGTTGGTGTGCTTACCCGCACCTTTGGTGCCAGACATTCATTCTAAAATACTCTACTCATTTAGCACTTGGGCTCACTTCTGACTTTTTGGCCCAAAGTAGCAGACAGTGACTGAGGAACAGGAAGCGGGGGAGCGTATCACATAGATGTGCTCTGAAGACAGGGCCCATCTGCGCCCCAACTTGTCTACCCAGCACTGCACAGAACTGCTTTCATGGGTGGCTGCCTCACCCAGGCTGGTCAGCTACAGTCAGGATGCTCGCTGCCCCAAGGGGTGTGTCCAATCTGCCCACTCCAGAGTGACTCTTGTCATGCAAAGCAAACTCGTCCTGTTTCCTTTTCAGCACCTTAAGATCCTGTTAGATTTAGCAGGGTGTCGACAAAGACTTGTCCATGCATTGTAGTCACTTGCTAACTTACCTACCACAGACATTGTTCACCAGGGCTCACACCCCCTCCTGTGGTCTCAGGGACCACTCATGTCAATATATTAGAACCACCTACCTGTGATTCGAATCTAATTCAGATTCCCGTTAAACCTACTAATCTTGAGCATCGCTCCCAGAAATTCTACATAAGTGACAGTATCTGGGATGGTTAGTGCAATAAATGGATGGTTCGTGTTCTCCACCTGGGTTGGAGRRCAGTGYTGACCTTTAGGGTTGGAATGTCTCATGTGGCTGTCTTGGCTGAGTTGCCACCTAGATCTTAGGACTCTGCTGCATGCCAGGAAGGAGCCCTCCATGGTGTGGACCGTGGCTGGGGTCTGATAAACAGCACTGAATAAATATTCCTGGGGCTCAAGATTAATTAAGAGGCTTTGATATAAGGTGTCAGCAGTACGCCTGATCTCCAAGTCTTACCACTCTCTAAAAGCAATATCTCGTTAAGAGTTTGCCACCGAAGAGCTTGGAGCAGWGATTTTAAATGGCTGCCCAACACTGCTGTGGTTAGTCCATGCATTCGCCTCCCGCAGCTGCTGCAAAGAAAGTAAAATAATGCAGCCTTGTTGTTGTTGTTGCTGTTATCTCGTATATTACATCGAGACTGTAGTTTTCCCTCCCTCCCCTCACCCCTGCTTCTCCTTCCCACTTCCTCTCCCCCCCCCCCAAGACCCAACCCCATTTGCCTAAGAGCAGGTCTTCCAGGGACATCAAACAAACATAACAAACTACATTAAGACAAGGCACATGCCATCACATCAAGGCTGGAAGAGGGAACCCAGTATGAGGAAAAGGGTCCCACAAATAAAAGAGTTAGTGATAGCCCCTGCCCYCACTCTTAGGATTCCCTCAAGAACACCAAGCTATTCAGTCATAACATTTAYGTAGAGGACCTAGATCAGACCCCTGYAGGCTCCCTGATCTCTTCGAGTTCCTGTAAGTCCCTTTCAGTTGATTTTCCAGGCAGTGATCTGGCTTTAAATAAGAGAAATTCAGTTTCTCAATTCTGGAGGCTCTGAGCCAGAGGCTCCTCCTTAGTTAAGGCCATGCTTCACTTTAAGGCCACAGAGAAGAATGTCTTTTGTTTCTCATTCCTAGAAGTCACCTGTCTGTTATGTAGATTCACCACTCGCATCTCTGCCTCAKGYCTTCAGAGGATGGTTACCCCTTTGTGATGCCATAGCTGACATGACCTTATAAAGAAGGCAGCATTACATGTAGGGCCMGTTTCCATGACCTCGCCTTCACTTGATTATATCMTCCATRATCAGAATGTCACAATAAGAGGTTAGAAGATGAATATATCTTCTTATGGGTGAYGTAGTCCAACTCATAATTCTTAGAAGATCCTTCTTCAATGATAGCAATAGCATGTTCAATGGGTAATATGTCTGGCCCATTAAAATTCCAACATGGTTTCTATATTATAAACCTTTTGGAGCAGTGGGCTTATGAAATTCAGACCCRCTGTGTGACACTCTTAGTCATAAACCTATCATTTCCAAACTTTAAGAGATGTCTGCACCATGATTCTGGTATTTTCTGACTAAGTTTATRGTCAYCATAGTCAGTGTCCTTTAGTGCCTGGATTCCTGCATAACCCCACAGAGACTTTGTCTCATGGAATATAGTGGAGAGAGACATCCTGGCCATRTCAGTCACACAATCTCCTCTAAGATGAGTACTCAGCAGAGGGCTGAGGACTGAGTCCTGAGACCAGAGCTTGGTCTAGGAAAGCCTCCCTTCCTACTAGGGTGGGTTAGAGCAGAAGGCTGTATGTTGTATCCATCCTCACTGTGACAAGACAATGTACTGAGTACAGAGATAAACTTTTCTTCTTGAGGTTGAAGTTGAGTTTCATGGCTGCTTATGTCCCCTATACCCTGCTGGGGACAGAATGGGGACTGTAGGGTCTAACTGGAGGAAGTTGGTCCTTGAAGTTGTTTCTTACTCTGATGCCTTCCTGTGAGGCTCTGTTTCCTGCCCTCCACGATATGAGTTGTTCAGCTCCGCCTCTCATCACCAAGATGGATTATCTCCTCTGAAACTGCAAGCCAAAATAAAGGATTCCTCTGGGAACCTGTTTCTGTCAGGCACTTGATCACAGCGAAGATGAGCAGAAGTAGATATCATTGCCTGCAGAGTGCAGACCSGTGTCCCCAGCATCTCTGGGGTATGCTRTACAGGTTGCTGTGCAAAACCTGATCCAGAAGCAAGGGTCTCTTCAGTCTCTCTGTCCACAGGGATGTTGATTCCTTCCTGCTGAACCTCCATATTCTTCAGCACACACATAAAAAAGAATTCTTTTTTATGATACCTAACACCCAACAGCGGAAGTCACTGTTTCTCTGTGCCCCTTCTTAATACGTACACTAGAAAGTAAGGGACCCTTATGATACTTTGCAGACATGTGGATGGACTGGCCTTGGCTTCAGGTCCAGATTTCCTCTTCTAGCAGCAAGACCTTCCTAACTTGTGGAAGCCCTGCCTGCTGCAATGTCATCCTCTTCCTGGTCTTCAGTCCCCTCATGGGGCTGGTCAGTATCCTTTAACCTAATAGATTTCCTGTCATATAACTGGAGACAAGTTAAGTAATCATGACTGTTACTGTAATTACCACTGAGCATGAGAAGACAACACCACTTATGTGGTCCAAAAAAAAAAAAAGATAAAAGAGAGAGAAATTGAAAATCCTTGGGAGGGAAGGCACCCACCCCATGCTCCTCTGACTCTGTGTTTCCCTTTGTTCTGCCCCAGAGGTCAGTGTGCCCCTGGCTTCTCAACCGAGAAGAGCTGGCCATGACAAGTTGTCACTTCCTTGCCCAGGGTGGCTCTTCTGGAAGGCCCAGCCACCTGCTGAGGTGGAGGGAGTGGTGGTGACAGGCCGAGCTCCATGTTCAGTGAGGCCCAACAGTACAAGGTGGCAGAAGGGCTGGAGGCTGCCC
>BDUI01006089.1:14519-37223 GCA_002335545.1 Apodemus speciosus
AAAAAAACTGTTGTTAAAATGTAACAGTAAAGATGTTATGTGTTAAAAGAAAGTTTGTTCTTATCAATGCTTTTCATTTCAGTGTTTATAGACTGGACATAAGGGCACTGAATATCAAACTTTCAGTTCTATCTCATTGAGTGAGGTGATCCAGATCCAGAATGACAAATTCTTCATGCCTTTTCATATGTAGATCTAGGTTCTAATATTTAGATTCATATGCTTAACTTGGAGTACCTACAGATGGCAGGAGACCAGAGAGAGGGAAAAAGAGAGAGAGGGAGAGAGAGAGAGAGAGAGAGAGAGAGAGAGAGATTAGACAAAGGGAAATTTTGAAAGAATTATAATTTTAGAACAAATGCTGTAAGAAAGGGGAAAAGAGACTAAGTGAAGATGGGAGATCAAAATGTATTCTTATATTTTCTGTCAGTCTTTTACTATTCTTCCTTCCTTCTTTGCTCCATTGTCTGTTTGCTACTTTTGAGATGAGCTCTTACTATGTGACTCAGAACCTGTGGCCTAGAACTCGGCATTAGACCAGGAGGAGAAACAAAGTGTGGAGAAGGGAGAATAGAAGGAAGAATTTAGAGGAGGAAAAAGAGGAAGAAAACACTGTCAGGCAGGTAGAGAGATGAATATGGAGGATTGGATATGATCACAATTTTTTTTGTGTGGAATTTTCAAAATAGATTCAGAAGGTAAAATAAAGCCTCATTTATGATATAAAAGCATTCTATATTGTGACAAGGAGGTAAACAAAAAAGATGAAGTTGATAGTCTAAAAACATAGGTTGCCTAATGAGCAAAGGGTCTACAGAAGGGCATAGAAACATGCTAGTGTGAAATAGAGAATCATAAACACCTCACAAAGTTGCAGAAAACCCTTTTGCACAACAGGAATGAAGTAAATCACTACTAAATACACAAAATTACTTCATTTATGTTACATCTTATCTCTCCTGTAATCAGTTTCATAGATTAAGACAACACAGTTTCAAGATTTACATAGAAATAGACATGATTTCGATTTCATAGCACCGCACACTACATTTTGAATCACGGTGCCATTTACTATTTGGGCTGCAAGAGCTGTAGAAAGAAGTAATCCAGTTAGCTCATGTTAGAGACTTAAAAACTGAGCTCACATGAAAAGGGCAGGAGCAAAGCTAGAAGGGTAATCTGATTGGATTCAATCAAAAGCCATTTCAAAACTGATTCCAGGTATTTTGTCTTTTATACAATCCTGGATAGATCTGGGAATGATTTCTCTTTTCAGTTTTTTTTTTTTTTACACTTTTTTTTCTGGCTAACAACTGAGGCTTGCTGCTCATGCACAGTACCCAAATGTACTGTGAAATGTACCCATTTCTACCAAAATGGGTACAGATAATTTCATACAATGAGGCTTTTTAAAAAGAGGTTATCATGTACACAGATAAGGTAATGCAATCTCTTAGGTCAGAGAYACATAGTATCTCTTAGGCCACTTATTCAATTGTTCCCACAATTTCTGTATTCTCTTATATTATTTTCCTGAATGTTTTACACTGCAGTTTGACAACAGGCTCAGTAATGAAACTGTGTATATTTGCACAGAGCATTTTCTGGAAACCTAAGGTATCAGCTACTGAATATTTTCAGAGAAGACATTATACTTTACGTTTGTTTTGGATTAAACTTGTCTGCTTTCTTCTTTATTGTTTCAACTCAATTAATTTAATTACTGAACCTTCTGCTCATGTTTACCTCTTATTATAGTGATCTTTGACTTCTTACTCACCATGTACCATGTACGTTTGTGTGCTGTCACATCCAAATGAAACTTTGTTTCCCAAATTCTGTCAATTGGACAAAAGCCAGGATTCCTCAGGAACTTCTAAAGCAAATTTCCCTCTACTAAAATGAGCCATTTCCCTTATCATTAGCAAAAGGAATAAGTGGATCTCTGTGGTGCCCATTAGCATACCAAAGTTCACACTAGCCCCAAGGCTCACTGAGTATCACACATAACTGTTATACATTTCAGAGTCCATGCTGGAATCCAGAAATCATCCCAGCTTTTCTTCCCTGCCCCCAACCTAAACTTCCTGTGGTTCAGGAGCTCCACCACCCACCCATAAAGCTAATCATTCTTATAACCCTGGTATTTCTGCTATGCTTCTCCCTTAGTAGCTCTTTGTCTTCATCTCCCACTCTCCCCTGTGTTAGCATTCTAAGCGCTGTCCCACAGTTACCTGGCAACAGCCAAGTGTGCCTGACTCACTATAAAATGGGCTGTTTGACCCCTCCTCATTCACTTGCTCTCTTGTTCCTCTTGTACTTTTGCTCTTCCCTTCCCCCACTCTCCCCACTTTTCCCCCCTCTCTCCACATGATCATGGCGAGCCTCTACTCCTCTACCTTCTCCCTCTCCCTCTCTCTCCCCCTACTGCCTTCTTATCTCCCCTCCCCATGCCCATAATAAACTCTCTATACTGACATGTGGCTGGTCCCTCAGGGAAAAGGGATGCCTCGGCATGACCCTCCCCGGAGGTACCCCGTCCCACATACTTGGCTCTACACCTCCATAGAACATATCCCCCCCCCCTCTTTATCTTTTTATAAACACATCGCCCTGCCTTCCTCTACCTCTCTGCTGCTGTTTCTCACATGGCCAAGTACAGACTTCTGGCCATGCTTAGTCTACAACTGAACTACTGCCACTACATTTCTCTCTGTTTGGGACTCTTCCAGATGCCTCTGTCTNTTTTTTTTTTTTTACACTTTTTTTTCTGGCTAACAACTGAGGCTTGCTGCTCATGCACAGTACCCAAATGTACTGTGAAATGTACCCATTTCTACCAAAATGGGTACAGATAATTTCATACAATGAGGCTTTTTAAAAAGAGGTTATCATGTACACAGATAAGGTAATGCAATCTCTTAGGTCAGAGATACATAGTATCTCTTAGGCCACTTATTCAATTGTTCCCACAATTTCTGTATTCTCTTATATTATTTTCCTGAATGTTTTACACTGCAGTTTGACAACAGGCTCAGTAATGAAACTGTGTATATTTGCACAGAGCATTTTCTGGAAACCTAAGGTATCAGCTACTGAATATTTTCAGAGAAGACATTATACTTTACGTTTGTTTTGGATTAAACTTGTCTGCTTTCTTCTTTATTGTTTCAACTCAATTAATTTAATTACTGAACCTTCTGCTCATGTTTACCTCTTATTATAGTGATCTTTGACTTCTTACTCACCATGTACCATGTACGTTTGTGTGCTGTCACATCCAAATGAAACTTTGTTTCCCAAATTCTGTCAATTGGACAAAAGCCAGGATTCCTCAGGAACTTCTAAAGCAAATTTCCCTCTACTAAAATGAGCCATTTCCCTTATCATTAGCAAAAGGAATAAGTGGATCTCTGTGGTGCCCATTAGCATACCAAAGTTCACACTAGCCCCAAGGCTCACTGAGTATCACACATAACTGTTATACATTTCAGAGTCCATGCTGGAATCCAGAAATCATCCCAGCTTTTCTTCCCTGCCCCCAACCTAAACTTCCTGTGGTTCAGGAGCTCCACCACCCACCCATAAAGCTAATCATTCTTATAACCCTGGTATTTCTGCTATGCTTCTCCCTTAGTAGCTCTTTGTCTTCATCTCCCACTCTCCCCTGTGTTAGCATTCTAAGCGCTGTCCCACAGTTACCTGGCAACAGCCAAGTGTGCCTGACTCACTATAAAATGGGCTGTTTGACCCCTCCTCATTCACTTGCTCTCTTGTTCCTCTTGTACTTTTGCTCTTCCCTTCCCCCACTCTCCCCACTTTTCCCCCCTCTCTCCACATGATCATGGCGAGCCTCTACTCCTCTACCTTCTCCCTCTCCCTCTCTCTCCCCCTACTGCCTTCTTATCTCCCCTCCCCATGCCCATAATAAACTCTCTATACTGACATGTGGCTGGTCCCTCAGGGAAAAGGGATGCCTCGGCATGACCCTCCCCGGAGGTACCCCGTCCCACATACTTGGCTCTACACCTCCATAGAACATATCCCCCCCCCCTCTTTATCTTTTTATAAACACATCGCCCTGCCTTCCTCTACCTCTCTGCTGCTGTTTCTCACATGGCCAAGTACAGACTTCTGGCCATGCTTAGTCTACAACTGAACTACTGCCACTACATTTCTCTCTGTTTGGGACTCTTCCAGATGCCTCTGTCTRTTTTCTCATATTCACAATAAAAACCTTCCATTAAACCATACCAAGAAACTGTCATGTCATCAGTTGCTTCTTATACTCTTAAGGCAAAGAAGCCTTCGAGGTACAAGAAAAAGAAATTAAGGTTCATTTACCTTATTTTGATGAGAAAGAATACAGTAGAATCTGATTGCTAATGCCTTTTATGAGCACTTGGTGAAGTAAAGAGAAAGTACTGAGGAATTCTCTATTCTTCCCCCTGGGAATATTGTTTATGGGAAAGAGGTATGCTTCCAAAGATTTACCAAAGTAGAAACATTATTACTGCCCATCCTCCAAGAGGGATATAAAGGGGGGCTTTTGTGTCTTATGTCAAGCCATAGGATGTCACCTGAAAGACTGTTTGTGACTTCAGAGCTATTTATCAATGCTGATATGAACATTTTCAACAATCTATGCTTTTGTGTAATATTTAGTGTCTTCCTGTGACTCCTTTTCCTGTTGTTATTCTCTATGAGAACCTGGACTAATGTGTACGTACCGACTGTTGGTATCAGGACCCCATAAGCCTGTGACATCACATAGACTCAACCGACACACCTGTTGCCAAGGCAACAACCACCATATTTTCAGAATCCATTTGGCTCACCTCCCACCTTTACCTGTGACCGTGTCACCATTCCTATATAAAGAAAGATGGCTCTGATCTCTTTCTCTTCCTCCCTTTCTCTTTCTGCCACCACCTTGCCCTTTCCTCTCTCAATAAACCTCACATGGAACTGGTTGGCCTGGTGTGGTCTTTCTGGAGCCATGCAACAGTCACAGTCACAGCACGAACTACCATAATCAGATATATACTTAATTAAAAAAATAAGACATAAACTTTAAAGGAACCACAGTAAAAACACATATTGTATATAACACGCATACATGAAAAATAAAGTACAAAATTATATCAATTAAATGACAGAAAAGAGGTATTCTAACATCAATAGTAAATATATTCAAGTGGGGAGATTGTCAGTCTGATATTCCTAGGCACTGAGAGACTAAGAGAGGAGGATTATATCTCATCTCAAGACCTATCTGGATTGCAAAGTTCAAAGCTAGTCTTAGCAACATATTGAGACCCTCTTAAGGACTGGGTGTATAGATTGATGGAAGAATGTTTTCCTAGAATGTGGGAGACCATAGGTTCAATCCCCAGAATTGGAAAAAAAAGAAGAAAAAAATTGGAATTAATAATAGATTATTTTCTATAAAAGCTTTACATKTAGAACATTTGCTAATAATAAAATAACATAATAATAAATATTGTACTTAAGAATTCACTAGGGTCTGTCATGAGAATATCATGTTTGTGCCTTGCCTTTGTCATAACAGCTTGGTTTAGATGGGCAGCACAGTTTAAAACTACTTATTATTCTGCAGAGATAAGTGCCATGAGCCTGTATTTTATTTCCCCTTGATCTTAATTCCAGGTCCTCATCCTCAGCTCCTTCCAGAACTGTGAAAAAATGGAGGGCACTCCTCTGTCTTTATCCAGATGTGTGACCACTCAGCAGATACTTGGAGCTTAGTTGGATCTGGGATCACCTAATTATATTCAGTAGTTCCCAGCAATGGCTAAGAAACATTTCCTGAAAATTCATATGGAAATCCTTTTTGATAGCTTGACTAAGCATTTTCAAAAATGAAACGCCTTTGAACAATTTCTCTCCCTTCCTGTTCACATCAACTTCATTGAAAACATAAAACGGCAAGCTTAGTTACAAAGCAAACTTGATTCACAGTTTATCCATGACAGTAATTTCTTCAATAACATGAGTTTCAAATAATATATACAAAGCCCTTAGCAGCTGGGTGAGAGGTAAATTGTTAGTCCTTTTTCATGCTCTGAGTCTGTCAGTAAGGTTTCAATATGTGCATAAATTCTCCTTTAGCAGATTATTTTTTCAAACAAACTCCATCTTTATTACTACTCCTTCTTGAATTGGTAAAAAAGCACAACACACATTTGTTGTTTTCCAAACTTCAAAATATCCTAATAAAAATCAGACATAAAAACATTTAATACATCCATTCTAATATTTTCCAGCCATGTGCATGTCCATGTGATTATATAGGATTTGTCACTCAGAACAAACAGAACAAATTCAAACAAGAGAGAGATAAAATTAAGAAACTATGTGAGAGCCAAGTGATGATTACACATGTGGTGCTAGGTATGGGCTTGCCTAGTGTGGGCTGAAAGCCTGGATACATGTTTCTAGGAGATAAAAGCCAAAGAAACAAAAATACATGATTCATACTGTCCAATAGAGGAAAGACAAGCAGGCCAATAGAATGAAGCAAAGCTACTGTTGATAATTTTCTTTTCTATGGACAAAAATTACCATGATTTTTCTTATGAAGAAAATATGAATATAAATGCAGCTGTGAATATGTATGTGTGTGGTGACAAATGTCCAAGATGTTTGTCATAAAAATGAATTAGAATATAAAATAGAATAGCTATTGAGGATGGCAGCTCTTTAAAATAAAAGATCAGCATATGATTACCATATAATTCAAAAACTCAACTTCTGAAATAGTATTTTTCAAAAAAATAAACAAATTATATGCTCATAAATTTCCTTATTATGTTCCCTCTGAACAAAGGATGAAGGGCAGAAGTGATGCTTATGCCCATCCATAGATGAAAAATACAACTTGACACTTAATAAATAAAAGAGAGTTTAGCCATAAAAGTGGAGACAATTGTGATACATTCTAGTTGTCAATTACATGGGTGGACTGGGCCAGTAATAAACTGTTAGTTATGGTGTGAGATAGCCAGAGTACTCTGACTTAGAGAGTGGATGGAATGAGAGGGATTGAGAGTTATTCTCTAAGTATCACATTTTGGTTGCAAGAATTAAAATCTCCTGCAGGTAGATGATGGTGGTTGTTACACAACGGTGTGATTTTTTTCATTGGCACAGACCTGTATGCCTTCAGTGATTCACTTGGTAGAGTTTGTGTTATCTATATTGAGCCACATAAAAAGTGGGTTTTGTAACACTATTCATTATAACGTCTCTAGACTTAAGCTTGTAAGTGCTGTCCCCTGAGAGCATGTTATACAGGCTATGACAACATAAGCTGATTATACAGCTGTCAGATGACTGACTTAGAAAATGAGGCAATATAGAGACATGACAGTCATGGTTTTCAAGACTGTGCATGAGTGTGTGTATGTGTTGTCACTGTGTGTTGAAACAGTATCATAAAGCTTGAACCTGAACTCTTTAACAGTGATCTTTACCTAATGAGAATCCTTAGGATCCTATAAACACCGATTGATATTCTTTCCTTTAATAAGCCTGAACAATAATATTATCTTTCTGGATATCATATTAGAGTACCTTGAGATCTTTAACATCAAGGTGATCAGTATAAGATATAGGAGAAATCTGAACAGTACTTAGGGAACTAGCTGAAGTATTACACATAGACTCTCATTTCACACAGACATCTAATACTATTCCTGAATATTTGTGTCTTTCTTTCCTAGGTGAACTGCGGAATAGAAAGGCCCTTGCCTAACATGAGTGTGTCTCATAGAACAAAGTCTATCTGGAAGAAACTGCTTTTTGTTTGGCTTAGCCAAGGGCACATTCTGCTTTAGCATTGATAAGTTGTACAGCATCACACAATATACCTCTGTTACCTTCACAAACACTAGATTCTAAAGTTCTGTGGTTTGATACATGGTATTTCCCATGCCAAATTTACTTTGGTCCCTTCAGTGCTATGCCATGCAAACAGTCCAGGTTTCATAATTTATCTTATAAATACTCTCAGTCCATAGCTGTAAATTGTTTGTACAGTTGCTTGTACTTTCTTACTTGATGATCAAAATGGATTTCAAGTATCATCTTGTTATATCACTCCTAGGAGTAGCTTGTGAGTTTTCCCTTAGATCTTTGAGAATGACTTATATAATGATCACTTGGAAATCCAAAAGGATTCAATTTTTTCCATACCCAGAGAACAATTCAAGTATATTTTATAGGAGGCAAATAGTCTAATATAGAGACATTCCTAGTCAATCTTTTGGTTCTAAACTTAGGGAAGTAGATAAGATGTAATAAAGGGGTTGTGTTTGAATAAGAACCAAAGTCCAGACTGTATCATCAGCAGAGTTAGATGCTTTCTGACAAAGTGTGGTCAGGTAGTGAGCTCCATAAATCATCATAGTGCTTCCTTATCCAAAAATATTCAACATTTTATGAGTTTTCTGCTTTAGGGCAGAATCATTCCTTTAACATATGCCTTGTCGTTGAGTTTGATGTGGGAGATGAGCTCATTCTGGGTGTGATGCTCCTTTTGTTTGTTTAAAACAGAGTAATGGAATGTGAAGCATTCTCCAATGAATGCAACAATGCCATCTCATATGACAACTTGGGTATAGAAACTTAGGACAATTAGTTTGATTAGTCATAGAGGCCAATTAGGCAATGTCAATATTTTTGTTGGTGTCGATGACTCTCCTTAATGGGTACATCAAATTATTGGGAGTGGCACATCCCAACCACTTGAAATTTGCTTGCAAATATTGATTCGTTTGCAACAAGTAGGGATAGATACTTTATTAAAACTGAATAATATAATAGGCTTCTGTTCTCCCAGTTCTTGCTACAGTCCTCTGGTAAAACGCCAGGAACCTGAAGATAATAGAGCAGGAAAAATTGTCCTACGTTTCTTTCCCCAAGTTGTCAGGTACATTTATTCTTAGTTTTTTTCCTATTTGAAATGCTTGGAAATAGCTAGTAAGGATTCATAACCTCAGAATTCCCATTGAGAGGATTCTTCCCTATTACTTGTGTGAACTGTTAACACTGCTAAGAGACAGTTCCATCTAATGTTAGATATTTAAKGAACCAGTCATTCCTGGTAAATTTTTCTGTTGGTCTTGAGTATGCAATCTCCCCTTCTTCTCTGTATGCATTTTTATTTCATAAGAATCAATTCCATGGTGGTAGAACAAAATGTTTATGATATTGTTCTCAACTGGCACAGGAGTCAATGAATTGAGAGGCAAGCTCAATAGAAGGGAGAAGGGAGTTTGTCTGACTGTATGTGATTTTATCCTGTCATATATAATTTAGGAAGGTCTGAACCATAAGTCAAACTGAGTTCCATGTGTCCTACTAGATATGCATTTCAATGTGCAGAGGTGAGTATGTGGTTCTCTTGATCATTCGCCACACCTATTTGGGTTCCCTATACTGCTGCCTATAATATATGATTAGTTGAAATATTAGATTTTGCTTCATACTTTTTCCTGCACTGTGTATGTTGGGGCCATGAATTAAGGCAGTTCTTTCACCCAAAGACTTGGTGGTAAATGTGTTTTGATAAATGATTTTTGACCTTCAGCTAGAAGTCTAACATCATTCCTTAGAATCACAAGATGTAATCACTGTGTTGCCAACATCTTGAATTTACACATTACATCAAGATGCTTGAGCATTTCAGAAGAAAATAAGATGTTTATAATTTTCTATGTCTTCTTGGGTAAACTTGAAATGTAGTGGTAAGAATTAGAATGGAAAATATGTTTTGGACTTTCTGATATAAAAAAATGTAGGTTCTACACAGAACTTCACTATAACAGCTGATTCTCAAGGACAATTAAAGATAAAGTCATCATCAAAATACTTTCTCTGCTAATTTCCACTTTTAAAGAGGTCATGTATTTGAAAGCGAGTTGTCTATTCACAACTTCAAGGAGGCTCCATCATTTAGAAAGAAATCACATTGAGTATACTTGCCCCTCATTTCTGATACTAAGGTAAGTGGAAATATTTCCTAGTAAAACCATGTTTTTCCCAATTTTTAAGTGTAAATAAAGAAGTTCACTTTTACTTAGAAACAATGGTAGCTGTTTAACTCTTTAACCCTGACTTCCAAAATACAACAATGACTGCCTCTTTAAGTACTGATAAAAAGTAATCACAATTAAGTCTGGTGAAATGGCTCAGGAGACAAAAGAAACTTGCCTAAAAAACCTAGAGACATGGGTTTTATCCTTGGAACCTATTTAAAAATGAAAGGAGAAAACTTATCCTATAAAATTGTCTTCTGACAATATATGAATACACATGCAATATGGCATATATGTACCCCAGACATAATATGTAATCTAATAATAATAACAAAATTAAATTAAATTAAAATTCACTGTCAATTAGCCTCCTTCTTTATGGTGAAGAAATGACTCATGAAGCTGTCAATGAATCATAGGATTTGGTGACAGCTCTTGGGTCCCTTGAATTACAATATTCTTTAAAGCATCATTATGATTCTTTCAGGAAACCCCAGCTTTTGAGGCATACTGTTTAGGGCACACCTTGTTTCAATTTGGGTGTGCCCAGTCACACACCTGGAAATTGCTCTTGGGCCTCAGGCAAGCACTCTCTGAAATTGTACTCATTCTTTGCATCTCTATAGATAGGGTATATCTAGTTTCATCATACATGTAAAAGAACATCACTTAATGTTCTAACACATCTCTTGTAATTGCAGGAATGTTAGTCAGTGCTGCTACTATTACCAAGATATTGACATAAGAAAGACATGTCCACCTCACCCTGCAGATGCCACTCAACAATAAGGTTGTTGATCTTACCTACCTCATCTGTACCACAAGAATATGTCTGTTTCTTGTCTGATTGATTTTTTTTCTTAGTGTTTGGTTTAATGTTGAGGTAGAGTAGGTAGGGTGAACTCATATATAATTTTGTCTTCATAGTTTCTTAACCCAACTATACTAGGGCTGGTGGTAACGCTAGCATGTATCTTTCCCTGAGCTTGTCCAAATAAATTTTCAGATTGCTTCATATTAAGTATTATTTGTTTGTAAATACATGCTAAGTTATCAATAGATTCCTTTAAAAAAGTAATCAAGGTGATTCCTTTATATCAAGCATGACCACAGATTCCAGGGACCCAGCCAGGCTTTAGAGGTTCAAAGTTCTAGTGCTATTGTAATCTGGGATTAAAAATATAAATAAATTATAAAATATGCGGGCATGCACTTGCTGTGTGCTGTGTCACTGAGTTATGTTCTCCCATTCTGCTATCACTAGAGCCAATAGATGACCTATACAGCAGTTCTCTGTCCCCAGTAGGTGTAGTCCAGAAGATTAGGAGCTGAAGATCATTTGATACCAGTCTGGAACACATGAAATTCTGCTTCAAAAAGAAACACATATGTAATCTAACTATGTCATTGATATTTGAAACAATATTAACATCTGTTTTCTTTTTCTAATAACTTTTTTATTAGATATTTTCTAACATCTGTTTCCAAAGTATCAAAATTAAAATTGTATTTCAAAGTTGAAACTTGAAAATTCATACAGAGCATCTCTGCCATTGCTTAAATATGATTACCTAAAAGTCATGTGCCTATGCCGACTGTAAGTAACTCCTAAAATATCTTTTTATTTTGAACCATTGTTTATGGAGGGATAACTGATAGCAGGTAGATATAGAGCAGTCTAGAATTTTTTAATCCAGCAACAGTGTCTTTATAAATGTGGGAAATTTTGACATAGATAGGCATAAATGAATGAAAGCAGAAATTAGAGTGCTGTCTCTTTAGGGGAGGCACATCAGTTTGTCAAGTAATAAGTCAGTGATAGAGGCATAAACAAAGTCTCCAATGGGACTTTGGAAGGAATCAACTCTACTGACAACTTGACCTTCACTTTTAGTCTCTAGAATTCTTGACAGTAAATTTAGTTGTTTAATTGCTACATTGAAATTCTTTGTTTTGATAGCCTGGACAACTAGTACCATCCCTATGTGGTAGAAGCCTGGCCATGTGATTTTTATACAACAAGGATATCTGAGGGCTATCAAATTCTCACAAATAGATCACAGGTTGAATCTAACTCTAATTTATGTATATACATTCTGCCTTTTATTAGTATTTTCCATGAAATGTATCCTATGACTGTTGGAAAAATGCATGTTTCTGAATAAATTAAAAAAACAATATTTAGACTTCACTGATAACTGTTTACACAGTAGAAATAAACAATAAAAGTAGAGTTATTACATCTTCTTGGATAAGATTTATGAGATCCTACAAAATGTTTTTTATTGCTGAAGTAATATGAAGCTCATATAGGTTCAGCAATTAGATTTTTTCATGCTTCTTACTCATGATGGATTTACATTTTTATAGTGTTGAGATGATAAAAATTACTTTATGAAGAATATATAAACTTTAAGTTGTTTAAGATAAGTATGTTCCTGAATTCTCTGAGTCTCCATCCCAATAGTTGGCAATCATTTACACTTCAAAAAATATTAAATATTGTGAGGTCATGTAATTTTCCTGTATTTAAAAGGTACTCAATCATCACAGAACCACACTGTTTTTTAATTCGTATCCATGAGTGGCATTTGTCTATAAGTATAAGGATGTATTTGAAGTAGTTAACAATTGCAGTATCAAATTAGTATTTATTTTCAATAGTAYAAAAAATAATTATTGCTTCAGATCACCAAATAAAAAATGTATTGCTATTTAGATATACATGTACAGATACTATATATGTGATTGCTTATATCAAATATTTCAAATGATTTCATAGCTGTATCCTTTGTACTTTCAGATCCTAGATGTTTTGTTTTTATTTATATATGCTAGATATTCAGATTCTAGATATTTTGTTTCATATGTGTGTGTATATTAATGTAATATAAAATCTTATTAGAAGTTTTTAAGGAGAATCCCCTCTTAGGGTGAAATAAGGGAGCAAAGCCTAGATGGCCAGTCAGAGCAAACTTCCTGCCCTTTGACAAACAGCAAAGATTACTTTTCAATCTCTTCCTGAGGTTTTGTGTTCAGACATGTGCCCACTGTGACAGGGACCTTGGTGGGACACATAAGGATCCACATACCTATGCAAGGGCAAAGGGCACATTTAGGGCATAGAAAACTTGACCATGTCTACCTAGTGTAATTGTATGTGTGATATTGTTCGAATCTGAAGTCTTAACAGAGTTTACAAACATCAGATGGAAAGACTGGTGGTAGGCTACTTTGAGGGGGAAGAGAGAGCACCTGAAAGATGAGGCTTTAATCCTGAAGCAAATAACCTAATTAAATGCAAGAGGAGACAGGTATGTATAGTTACACATCCAAATGGTACAGAGAACTGTTAATAGGTACACTGACAATACAGAAAATGAATTGATGGCATGTATGTGGATCTTAGAGTAGAGAGGGAAGGTCCAAGGTCAAAAAATACCTGGGTAGGGTGAAATGATAGTTTTCATAGGGCTTTTTGAAAGAGTGGGAGCTGAAAAATAACATTTTAATGTTATTTTATTAGGGCTAATGATTTTTAATTAATGCTAAAGTGATTTATATCTCAGAGGTTATACACAAATGTCATGATCAAATAACACAAAGGAGTACCCAAAAATCATAAAAGCATATCAGATTTGGTGTTATATTTCAGATTAGACTAATGTTTTATATTAGGTATTTTTTTTTGAAATCTTTATATAGCCTCCAGGCTGATTTTTATGTCCATGGCTATTCCTATCTGTTGCTGAGTTGTTTACATTGCCTTTTCTTTTTTTCAGCAGCATTTCCTGTCAAATTCTCCTGTCCCTGTATAAATAGATTGAAAATGTGTTCCTGATACYATCATCATTAAATCACTTGGGAATTTGTTCAAAAACAGATAATTTGTCAGCCTGCCTAAGACCTCACAAATTTGACATACTGGCAACAGGAGCAATCTGTGGTGTTTTTAATCTTTGTTATCATTTTTTTTTTGCTATTTTAATGTCTTATCATAAAAACAAAACTGTTTTATCCAACTACTAACCAACAACTTACTTTTTTCTGCTAGTTGACAAATTTTTAATTTTCCAAGTTGTCTTACAAAATAATAGATTCAATTATGCCATTCAGAACAGAACAGAAGATCCACATTATTCAACATTCTCTTTGATATTCTACCCAGTGAGTATGAAAAATGCTAAAGGCCCAGTGTACAACCCACCAATTCAGAAACCTTTATGAGCTAAAGCTGTACTCCAATGTTAGTTACCTTCACAATTCATGATTCCCATATATCTTAAATTGATTGAGTTTTATTTTTAGTCAGTTCTAAATTGTTTCATTTGATATTGGTGTTTCACTATATTGTGTTATGTATAGTTGTTTTGATTAGTTTCACTTTTATTCCTATTCAAATATCAATACCTTGTCCTTGCTATTTGCTCTAAGATTAAACTGGATTTAACTTTAGATGACTCCTAACATATCTGAGCATTACTTTCTCTAATATGAATTATGAAAACAGCATCTTTTGTGACCCATTTTGGACACAAATATAGGGGATCTAAGAAGTAGCTATCTTTCTCATAATGTTTTAATGAGCCTCTATACAACCCATGTGGGAAGGATGATCCACTCTTATGAACACAAGGTCCCAGCTTTATCTTGAGGTTACCATTTTTGTAGTTACTGTCAACTCATTAATTTAGGTTTTTTTTTCTTTGTATTGTTTTGTTTGTTTATTTGACTCATCACTTTTTAACAGGAGCAAAATCTATTAGTCTTTAATTAGAGTAGAAACTGCCAATATTTCAATCTCAGGCTCAAATACATTTATGTACTTTATTATTACATAGTGACATGTAAGTTAAAATAATGTCTTGAAACAACATGCCTATCAGATATGTGTATTTGACTGCTGTCAGTTCGTCTATTGAAGAGTTTCCCAAACAACTGAAAGAGTCTCTGGTACCTCTATATGCATCCACGGGTGCAGGGATAGGATCTGAGCTCTAGAGAGCACCATTGTGCWTTTTCATAGGACTCCCTTTACTCATAGCAGCACTCTAAGCAGTCTACCCTTAGGTGGCTCGAGTGTTGTATTGCTGTATATGAGCAGACACTTGAAGAGTGATAAGGCTACATGGGTATGATCCTGCTGAAGTTCTTGCTGTTCTGGTTAGTAGTGTTTTCTGAATCATTGTATCTACATCATAAAGTATAAAGTGAAGAATCTCAGATTTCACTCTGATCCTCAATACTTTCTCACAGCCAGTTGCTACATTCTTGTTATCAGAATGAAGACATCCCTCTTACTAAACAACTTTGATCAGTTTCCAGATTCCCAGATATTCCTGTCATACATAGTAAGGTCATATTTACATTCAGACCCTCTCTTCACACCCAGAATAGAAGGGCTAGTTCAGGAAAAAATGTGATCATGGGTGAACCAGAAATAGGAAAGATATGGTATGGCCTTGTCTTCATTAGGGTCTAGAACCTGGCACCTAGGTGAAGGTGGGACCTGAAAGAAGCAATTTTACTTTCACCACAAGGATAAGAGAAAAATGAAGGGAAGATGCTGCTGTAGTCAGAAATTGTGTAATATTTGCCTTGGTCCTTTATTTACATTTTTATGAATTAAGTCATCTCAATAGGAAGGTGGGAGATTAGCAATTTGAGCAGGAACCAGAACAATCTCAAGAGCAGAAAAGAAGTGACAGCAGAAAGATCTGTGATATTAGTAGAGTGAGGAATGATAGGTAGATCAATGGTACAATTATCCAAGCCTCAAAGTCCTCATTATTTTCTGCAGAGTCGTCTATCCCAAAGTAAAATTTAACTTGACTGAATGGTTTGCATTGGTACTGTTAAATATGCTCTGTGAAGATTCACAAATGCAAAATACTCACAATCATTGTACTTTGTATTGTCCTTTGTTCCTAGATTTCTTCTCAGCACATTGCCTCATCCTTTAAAGTCTTCATCACCTGCTCCATCACACGAAACTCTCCCAAGCTACTCACTCTAACTTTAAAGTTTCATCCAGTATTGGGCCATCCATTCTGCTAATTGCAATTACCATTTTTTAAAATATACTTCAATGTCCTTGTTTGCTTAGTTAGTATTGTTTTCTTTGACCATAACGTGTTTTGAAAATAATATTTCTAATTTATTATTTTAATAATGTGTACATGCATGTGAGGTTTGATCATGGGTGCAGGGAACTTCAGTGTCCAGATGAGGTTATTAGATGACCTGAAGCTGAAGTTATAGGTGCCTGTAAGCCACCTGACTTGGGTTCTGGAAATCTAATAGAAGATCTCTGCAAGCACAGTACCCATTCAACCTCTGAGCATCTTCCCAGCCCAGTATGAAGATATACATCTACATCCATCTCAGCTATGGGGACTATCTTGCAAGCCCAAGCAATCTCTTGACACTGTTCCCTGGTGCTATGTTATAGAAACTTGCTTTTACACAAACTTTTTTCATATACATGCCAGAGATCTGAATTCAAGTCCTTGTACTTTCTCAGCAACTACTTTCTTGGCATAATCTATTTTACCACACTCTCCATGTCTTATTTTAATGACCAGAAAGCATTTCCTACTTGCTGCATCCACATCAGGACCAAATTTTGTTGTAAAGATTGACAAATTATATTTCCATAACTCATGAACAGCTGGGTCTTTGAGAATATTGACAAACATAAAAATATTAAAACAATCTACTTAAGTAATGTGAAGAAGGGAGAGTCCTAATCTATGTACCTAGTCCTGTGTTTTGTCTGGATTAAAATATAGCTTAATTATTAAGATCCCTAGAAGACCCATCCTCAATACACCGAAACAGTTGTTGAAGCAAGGAGATTTCCAGCAGGCAGCTTTTCCAAGGAACTTGAGGAATGTAAATTTTGTGAGTCCTCATGAGGCTGTGGTAGGCTTTTGGGTGAAGCACCTGCTTCTAAATCACCCACTTTCCTAAAATAATTCCAGTAAATTCTTTTGTTCATTGATCTAGGGGTGAATGTATTTAATTCATCTGTTATTGGGATTCTACATAAGGTAAATTAATATTTGCTTACATCTCATCAGGAATGACATTTATCAATATGTTCTTTCATAATGAGATTATGCTATTCATAAGGTAGCATCATACAGCAGCACACTCCTTACTATACTTATGATATGGACTGTTCTGTTATTCTTCACATTTCATTTCAAATACACTCTTCTCTATCTTCTGACTCTTAGTCTGAAGAGCTAAACATATCTTTTGTTGCCAAATCATCTGATGTTAGGTTTTGTAAATATGACCTTAGAGAACATTCCAGTGCCATATCAAAAGAAAACAGCTACTTGGGTAGAATTTATGTTTTCTGCCACACAGAAGACCTGAGATAAATTATAAGAACCTCAGAAGTTCTCCTCTTAGCCATGTTCATGTCTCACATTGGCCATCATTCTGCATTCAGCAGCTGTTTGTGTGTTGCTTATATAAACAGTCTCCTTTCACAGGATTTGAATTTTGACCTTGAGAATATTCAGCACAGCTGGGTATTTTAAATGTTCTAATATTCTTTTTATGACACTGCCCTCATCTGTATCCTATAGAGCCTTGTACTATACTTTTATATGCTCCAATATTATTTCTCTGTATCCTATTAAAATTTTCTTGTTCAAAGTGACATCACTGCTTCCTGACAAAATGTAATAGAAGGTAAACTTTGTATTGGCAGACAAACAAAAATAAGACACACACACACACACATATATATATATATATATATGAATCTTTGATTATAAGATGCTTAACCTGAGGGAATGAAAGATGGAATCCCAACACACAAGGAGTATAGACAGATATTCTTAAATTATCATTCTATTTTGTCCAACAGGATTGTCTGCTAGTAGAAAATGAGAGAATATACAGATATTGTACAGAGGAAAGAAAAGTTTAGAATTCAAGTTTGGAACTCAAAGTCCCATTTTTGCTTATAGTAGCATGCTAGAGAGTGAAGAAGAAACTCAAAGTTCTGAATTAGATCCACCTGGAATGTCAGTCAACTGCTGATCAGCATACTCATATGTGGAAAGTGCAAGATACTATATAGGGAGCTATTCAAAGGAATGGAACTAAATTCTATGTAAGTTTACACTAAAACAAGCCAAATGACCCTGGCAGAGGCCATGCTTTAAATTTTATATCATGCTAGATGGAAAATAGTTCTCAGTAAGTTCTTTCCCATTTTATTGTGTTTAACTATCACTTACAGAACAACTCAAGAAATCATAAATCAAGACCCACACTTTTCAGTTCGTTTCCATGTTAATTTACTGCATTCTAGGCACAAGTGTAAATGATTACTAAGACCTGTTTAGAGTCTAGTAAGTAATGATATTTAGTATGTAGCAAAAACAAAGCTTAAGATATCAGGCTTTAAATCAAAGAAGATGAGATACACAAAGAAGGGGGAAAAACAAAACAGGATGGGGAACACTAACTGACAGGTCCTAGAATTGATGATCGTGACAGATTTAATAGACTTGAAATGCATGAGTATTACAAGTAGAATGATTTGTGAATTTGCATGGATTAGTGATGAAATTTGTAAAAGAAAAATAATGTCCTAAGAATACAGATTTTTTTTAATAATACAGATTTTAAATTTGTTAAAAGGGGACGGAGAGAAGCCTCAGTGTTTAAGAGCTGGGACTACTTACAGAGGACCCAAGTTCAGATCCTAACACCCACATCATGTTGATCACAAGGTGATGTAACACCAGATTCAGGGGAATATTACAGCTTCTTCTGGCCTCTGTAGACACTTGTAACATGTGATGCACATAATTCATATAGGCACATAAACACACACACATACTGCCACACATTCACACAAATTAAAACAAATCTTTAACTTTTAAAAACATTCTGAACCATTATATAAATGTCAGATAAACTCATTTATTATGTGAGTATAGTTGCTGTGTGGAGAACAAAATGAATTCTACTCCCAAACTCATGGCATTTTTCTGCATAGAAAAATAACCACACCCATTTATTTGAGTCCATTTTACAGGGACTTATGTACCTGTGAGCATCATGACTGTTCTAGACAACAGATGCAAAACAAGACTTGTCTTTTCACAGAAGCTTCAGAGGACTTCTTGCTGTCCTTATTTTGGGTGTTAAAAGGGACAGACTCTCTATGGACTGACAAACTTTAAGTATTGTTTATATGAACCTTGCTTTTGATAGTTGAATGATTAGGGATGACACAGATACTATCATACTATCACACATTGCTTCAGCTCCACAAGTTTTTAGCATCAGAAATCAATTATATTATGAAGAACACATAGTCTTTCTTGTTCCTTATATCCATGTCTAATTCTAAACCACATATTATTTAATATAGATGAGATGTGATGACTGATTTTAAAGCTAATATAATTTAGATATTATAGTTATGAGGACTCGAACATTATACAACAGAGAAAAATACATTTTTATCATAGTTTTATTTCTGATATTGCCTAAAAATCTAATATAAATTTCTAATTGTATTTCCAGGATCCATAAGTAATTAATATTTTAAAATAATATTATTATTGCTATTGTTATTAATTTATTCTCTTTGCTTACTCTACTCAGTGTTAATATTTTAAAAGAAAGAAAATACAATACTGCAATCACTGAAGCATTCTGAAGTTTGACTGAGAAATCAAGCTTGAAAATATGAAAATGGACCATATAGGGAATGTAGACATTCCCTAAAGAGTTTAAACACAATACTACCAACATCTAACTCAATGGCAATAGCCACCCAAGCATTATCTTATAATTTTTGTTTCAGTATGTTTTAGGTATTGAGAATCAAGGCCAGAGACTAATAGAAGATTACCTCTGAGTGAACCAATATTCTCTAAAAAATTAAATAAAATTTAAGAACAGTGTCTTGAAATTTATCTAAGGCTGCGATTGAATTTCTGATCATTAGTCTTCTCAGCCTCCCAAATACTCAGCTTACATGCTTATGAATTTCTGATCATTAGTCTTCTCAGCCTCCCAAATACTCAGCTTACATGCTTATATAAAGATAAGGTTTTCCCCCTACTATTAAAATCAAGTTCTCACTAATAATTGTGTATTATGTAAAATCTTTATTACTTATAAATACATATGTAAACAGGAAATATATGTAATGTTTGGTTTACAAAAATTATATACATTCCCTTTAATATTCTTGAATTCTGTTGAGATACATACTTCTCAGATGACTCTTATTTCAGTGCAGCAAGCATCTGCTCAAATTATCAGGAGAACATTAAATAAAACTGAGTATATAAGCATCTATAGATATCTATAGAAAGGACAGCTGTTTTATATTATCAGAATCCTTTTGGTAATATCTGGCTCCCTATCAAATTTGAGGTTAAGAAATGTGGAGAGTGAATGGGAAATGACAGATTGGGCAGCAGGCAAAAGATCCATCTGGTAGAGTTGATCAGCACTCCTGCATTTCCTGAGACAGACTGACTGCTGCCCCAGCAGGTGGGCATGACTTGAACCCACAACCATATCTAGGAAGACAAAACAGTCCATGGATCCTGTCCCAACAATCATTTAGAATGGAAGCACACTAGMATATGAWTCTCAGTATAGAAAACTCCTGTCTACACTGCTSTGTAATAAATCATTTTGAGCAAACATTGACTCCTGCAGGGCTGCATGAGAAACCTTTTCTTTCATGCTAAGTAGTATAATTAAGTAAACTCTTAAAATGAAACCCCTATCAGCATCACTTGCTAAGTCCAAATACAAACTGCACAAGGTTCATAATGAACTGTTCTTATTATGAATGGGAATTGATTCCATATACTGCATCATGATTTAAACCCAACAGGGGATACCTATTTGGAAGTTAGTCCTCTATAACTGACTCATTTCTGGTTGGTTGAAATATGCCATTGTCTCCACCACTGTTCTGTGTGCTAATGAATGGCCTGGGCAACATCCATGAACACACACTTTCAGTTTTTAACATCAGGATTTCATTCTCTGATATAAAATTTAAAGAAGAAAGACCCAGTCTGGTATCACTTACTGCAAAGCTTAATGGAACACAGAATTTTAAAAGCAAAATGTGCAAATTCCTATTGCTACATTTCTTCCATTGCTTTCAGCTTTTACTAAGTTTTTATTGCAATTCCATGAGTGAATACAGCTCCCTTCTTTCTAAAGTACTCCAAAATATATGCAATTTCTGTTGCATATAACCCATAAAAATCCATCACTAAAATAGAAATTAATATAGAGTGTTGGTCATTATTCTGAACCACTAGGATATAAGTTCTTTTGAATATTAATGTAGCAATTTCATTATATGTCAATTCCATATCACCCCAATATGTTTTCTAGATAAACTATTTGTCTAAATACTGCTTCTTTTTAACTCAAGATAATCCCTTCAGTAATACAATTAATGGAAATGAATTAACAATCTCTGACACAGGTCATGAGAATCTGGTAACTGAGGAGGGAAATGACTTTGTTTGGAGAAGTCATTTAATCATAGAGATCCCAGAAAGAGTTTTAAATATTCAGAGTTGATGTTCCACATGTTCAGATTTATATTTCCCAGTGAGATGTTGTTGGGAGGGCATGGGAAAAGATAAAGGGGAGAAATTGATGCTATATTCCAAATGAGGAAAAATGGTCACTGAGGTGGTTTGGATAAGATTCYTCCCCTAAGTCTCTGGTATTTGAATATGTGGTACCTAGTTGGGAAGATTAGGAGGTATAGTTATGCTGGAAGAAGTATATCATTTGGGGCATACTTAGAGTTTCAAAAGGGTTTTGCTGTTTTAGTATGTTTTCTCAATTKTTTTGCTTGTGGTTCAAGATGTAAACCCTCCAATGCTTCTTCAGCARTGTGCTACCTGCTACATTTGCTCTGCCATCATGGTTTCTAACCCTCTGTAACSATAAGCCMTAAACTAACACTTTCTTCTACAAACTTCCATGATCATGGTGTTTTATCACAGCAAAAGAAAATAAGACAGTTGCTTTACTTGAGCAAGAAGCATAATAGGATCTGGGGAAGTTATTGGATTTAARAAAAGTGTTCAGTGTAAATGTAACTTTGCAGGTCCAATTTAGAGGTGATAGTTAAGTGTCAGTCACATAGTCATAGTAAATACATGATCACAAAGTAGCTGTACTGGATTCTGGCTGACTGATGAACAAATGATCAGAATTAGGAATGAGGCAGAAAGGATGAATGCTTAGATGGCATGTTCGATTTGAGACATTTTCAGCTCTATGCTCCTTAAAGATTCATATCTGAAGCTGTTCATTGGACTGCCAGAAGTATAAGACTAAGACATTTTATGAGGATATGTGTGCTTTTTCCAAATTTTCTACCAATCCATTCTTAGTTACAAAGCTGACTGCTATTAGCAGAGCTGTTGAATTAATTAGAGAGACAGACATGAGAGCTTCAGGACTCTTGGCAGTTCCATGACACAATACTTTTCATGTTATTGATCACAGTTTCCAAGTTAATGCCATTTCAAGGAACAATACCCCCAAACTATGACACCATCATATGTAGCATGTGCCATGGTAAGATTAAGATTGTCACAGCCATAAA
>BDUI01006091.1:57911-71226 GCA_002335545.1 Apodemus speciosus
GAAGGACTGGGGACAGGCAGGGAGGGATGTGAGACTGGGTTCTAAACCTCAAGGGCCTGCTCCTAGAGTTCTGCTTCCTCTAGCTAGGCCCCACCTCCCAACACTTCCACACTTTCCAAATAGTACCACTAGTTGGGGTCTAGTTGATGAAGCGCATGAACCTGAGRGGGGACATTTTCCATCTAAAACAGTWCAGTGATGTTAGGTACTTTGAGCTATCCCTAGTGAGAAGAGCCCTTGTTACCATGGTTTAGTGGGAAGAGTCTAGTGCTGGGCTGGGTAGCCTGCATGCTCATGGCTGCCCACCTCACACAGTCAGGAGTGATCTAAATTATCTGTCCTCAGATGCTCATAGTGCTGTCGCCGAGGAACCCTGGGCCACAGGGTGAGACCCATCCTGACTCTGTTCTCCCTTCCTGGCAAGTTGCTACCCTTCCCTCACACTTAACTCTAAAGACAACCACAGATCTCTCCCTCCTATATTGCCACTTGTCATGCTCCTTTCGCCTGTCTGTCCCTTCTCCATCGGGGCAATGCTTAGTAGCCAGGGCTTACACATCTCTCTCTCTCTCTTTAAGAAGGTTACCTGGCCATCCAGGCTGCACCAAGTGTCTTTTTCTGTGTTTCTCTGGCACCTGTGTGCACATACCTTCACTCTCCCTACTTCCAGAATGCCTTCCAGGGTTTTTGTTTTTCTCCTGCCTTAACTCTGCTGCCACCTTCTTGTGTCRCGGACCATGTCCATGTCCTTGATGTTTGTCACAACGCACGCATGCTGCTCAGTTACAACCACCTTCACTGAGGTTGTCCAGATTCAGGAATATATTTAACTCTTGAGAGACTGTCTGTCTACAGAGTGTGACTCCAACCGTGAGGGGCCGGCACTGGCCCTCAGTGCCACACAAGTGACTTGGTCTACTATGGCTCTCTGTGGCTTTAAGTCTCCAGGAAAATTCTAATTGTTATTAGTTGTGGAACCACAGAGGACAAGATCCCTCTCCAGACGTGTGACTTCGTATTCATTACATGACTCTCCCAGCCTCAGCTTCCTCATCTGTAGAATGGGAATGCCAGTAGCCTGAGCCTTCTGAGGTTTGTACTGTAGTAAAGATAATATATGTGCACGCGCTGTACACAGCATGGATATGTGCCGGCTATGACTGTTGGTATTTTCAGTGTCATTATTAGACAAAGAGTAACTGTGAATAAATGATCCAGGCTTTGTTAGGCATAAATACTGATTTTACGGTTTCTTTTATTATTTACATGTGAGGAAGAAGTCATCTTTTTTCGCCACATAAATAATGTATGGATGGTTGAGAGTGCCTGCAGCACATTAAACCACACCAGCAGCTCTGACTGAAGTGTCTGGAGATGGCTTTCTCTCTCCTTAATGAGTGCCACCAAGGACTAGCAGCCAACGTGGGTGGAGAAGCTGCTGAGGCTGGGTTTCTGCCGTCCTTGCCTTCTGTCAGAAGAAAAAAGGATTTTCAAAGTGGCTTCTTTCCCTGAGAAAAATGAAGTAACGAGGGATTTTCCCCCAAGTTATTTTTGAATGCCGCAGATATCATTCTGGGGGCCATGGCTTTGAAGTTCTTGCCCTTTCCCCTAAACTATCATGGACTCCCCTCTTCCCAAAAGATTAGAGCCAACTCTAACCCATGGCCAGCCCCGGCTCCTCCTTAGGGATGTTAATTCTCAGATCACACAGAGCCTTGCTTCCTGGTGCAGCAGAAGGATGTCTGCTGCTTGCCGCAGAGGCCTTTGGAATGGCACTCAGTTATTTTGACATTTTCTGTCTCTTCTTGCCCTTCCAGGCTCCTTTCTCACAGTCCCATGCAAGAATGAAAGTCCAGGCCCCTCTATCTTTGTCTTTCACATAACAGGGCAAGAAAAACACATTCCAAAGTTTGTTAGAACTGTATAGACAGTGAGTACAGGGCAGTAGACTGCCTGTGCTCTCTGCGATGCCTGCGTCCCTGCATAGGAGAATGCTCCTGGTTCTGAACGCTCCGGGTTTTCAGCCTGTGCCCTGTGCTGAGTAAAGAAATCCAGGATGGAGCTGCATGCAGCCTACACTTCCCAAGAAAGCTCCTGGGGAAGAATCTCACTTAGGAATAGAAGGATGAGGGCCCATGGGCCTGTCCAGCCTGCGGAGGTGGTCCAAGCAGGAATGCAGGACACCTGATGGCTGGACAATGTCCTAGGCTAATACCCATGGAAGATACTCCTGACCAGAAGGCCAGAATCCATGTCTGCGAGTGCCTTCCTGCACATCTCCAGGACTCTGCAAGTCATGTTCAGTACATTTGCAGCTCTTGATTGTATGTAAACACCCACAGGAAAGGAATGGWGATGAAGACACAACTCTGACTTTAAAGAGGACACGAGAGTTTCTTCAGGAGCCAGACATGATTGGCTGCAGTCTAGAAACAGATTTAGAGTTCTGCAAATGCTGAGTTGCAACATGGTAACAGTTTGGTGACATTTTATAGTAACAGTGACAAAGGATATCACCAATCAAAACTTTTTTTTTTTTAAATACACTGGGAAACACCAGGTAGGCAGGTTCCAGCTAAGTGGGGAAATCTCTGCTTCTGCTAACTTCTTAAGCCTTCTGTTTGCTGGAAGCTAGTGATCTATTAAGTTAATAYGCTGTGGGYAAGACTTTTACCTGAAAGGTCCAAAGATGTGAGGACAGACACAGGGAAGATAATGAATGGCTATTAAGGTGGCTCGAAGATAGCCCAAGATAAATTGTGATTAAGATCTGGACCTGCAACATTCTAACTTCCTCAATCATCCACGTTCCAATCAGTTAAATCATCGTGTAAAAGGTGACAGCATGAGTTGTGGTTTCTTTCCAGGAACATTCCTTTATAACAGCAATGTTAAATTAAGTAGAGATGGTAGAAGTGGCTTTGTGCTCACAGGTAAGCCAGCTAGGGACCGAATCCAGCTTGTTCAGGGCAGGTTCTGAGGTGGCAGGTGATGTGGTGTGGGGAGGAGGCCACCAGTGGTCCCCAGAGTCTGACAGGATTCAGTTTGATCCCCATTGTTGAGCAAGTTCTTAGTCTTTCTGAGTGTAAATGCATGCAGTAGGAACATTCTAAAGACTATCTTGTCATTACTTTGACAGATGAACTAGACCAGTGATAAAGGGCGTGACAAGAGCAGGCGTTCAGTAGCTACCAGGAAATGCTGGTACAGTATATCTAAATGGTATGCGGAGAGTAAATGGTCCCTTTAGTTGACTTGAGGTAAGGAGAACAATGGGTGAGAATCCATGTCCAGGAGCGCTTGGAGAAGAGAGTGGCCTCCTCAACGACTGGCTGTTTTAGTTTCTATGTATCTGTCCAGAGCAGCAACCGAGAGAAACGTTCATAGGTTTTGACATCCATACATTTTCCCATTTTGTGCAAAGTAATTAAYGTTTTGATCAGGTTCAGAAGTCTTAATGAGTCCTGTGAGTGTTTAGGGGCTAGATCTGCTTTTCAAGAGGTCGATTTAGAAGATGAAGGATGCCTTTCCTCTCTGCCTGCCTGCTTCCCCTTGCTACATCAAAGGCTGTGGGTCTGCCCCKCTCTCCTTACCACCCCAGGATAATGTCATTGTCTTCTAGGGTTTAAGGTCCAAGCACACGTGACACCTTCTCCTGCCCTGCTTTCACCGAGTGAGAAACCCCTTGACAGGGGTAATGGGTGGGCAGAGCTGAGAGAAGGGCATCTTAGTGAGAGGGACGGGAAGGGAGGGGGATGGAGAGGAAGAGCAAGATGCAAGAGATCTGATGGGGGATGGGAAAGGGAGCCTCTCTAGGGCAGTGGAATGGGATAAATGCAGAAGAAGGAGGGAGCATAAAACAAGAATGAAGGAGTTTGGAAAAGCCAACAGGAATCATACTATTACCTATCTAGCTCAAAAAACCTACAATGCACACAATTCTGTGTATAACTATGTCTACATAAGTTTTTATTATATCAGCTGTTTTTATCAACTATTATTGTATGCATATATGTAATTTTATACATACATATGTACATATGTATTTCTGACAATCACCTGTTGAGTCTGTATAACGTTGCTTGTATGTATAAATACACACAGACAGCTTTAATGAACTTTTCTCATCTTGGCTCATAGTGCTCCCTCCCAAGGCCACTGAAGAAAAATGTCAATTTTGGGGACAAAAATGGGAAGCCTTCTTGTGAGTTGACAGCTAGGACTCTCCAAGCTATTCCCAAACACACTGCTTATTGCTGTCCTCCGTGGTTAACCCTGTGAGGTGGAAGTTAAGTTTCTACCGCTGAAGGCACTGTGCACTTCAGAAGCAGGGTCCCAAGAACCCTGAGCTGGAACTGACCTGAATGTTTCATCCCTTAGGACWGGCTTWCATKGTATCAGAGGGTGCCATGAAAGCTTCCAAAGAAGGCAGGTGACCAAAGGTCCTACCTAGCCATGACACCCATGAACTATACCAACGATCAGCATGACATGATGAGGTACAGTGGTGTCATGCATGAGTTGGTAGTAACCCAGTCAGACTTAAAACCTGCTCAACCAACCAAGGTACTGGAAACCTTGCTAATTACTCAGTGCTAGTAAGGCATGGTTGTTGGAGGAGAATCTGCAGCCACTACTCCACTAAACTAGCATAATTCCCAAYGACAACRTATAAGCGTTTGTCCTTATACCCACAGATAAGTGTAGTACTAGCCCCTCATCAAGGACATTTCTATTTACAATTAGATGGAGACCATTACAGAAAACCACAACCAATCAAAATATAGAGCTGTGGAACCAAGACCCAGTGGACACATCTACAAAACACTCCTGCACCTAAGGCTTAGGAAATATTGTGGAAAAGGGGGTGGAAAGACTGGAAAAGCCAGATGATCTAGCGACTATGTCTCCTAGAAACATCAGAAGCTACACCCATGAAGGCTTGCTATCATGGCTGCTCAAATGTAAGCTAATAAGGGTGTCAGCAGAGACATGGAACATTGGGTGAGGGAATGCCTTTGAGTTCTCGCTCTACACAAAGGACTACCAACAACCGAGGAAAGCTGGGATCAGGAGGRGCGATCCTCCCCAATGAAGAACACACCAGTTGGTGGTGTCATGCTCAATGGCCAGCCCTGAAAACCAACCACACGTGCAAGTAACATTATATGGACTTAGCAGGTTATTGTTCAGAGTATATATGTTTCTACATATRAGCATGCAATAGCAATTAGTAACTTTGAAGGAAGGTGGGGAGGGTCTTATGGGAGGGGCTGGAAGAAGAAATGTTGTAATTAAAGTATAATCTAAAGAACAAGCAAACAAACAAAGCAAAACAACCCTTCCCCCCCCCCCAAATCAGCTTTTACTTCAGAACCAGAAGTTATTTCTGTCCTGAACTTGCAAATAACTCACTTTTCTATTATGCATGTTCACTTTACAGCTGGCTCAAGGAGTTTTTTTTTTTTTTTYCCTGTAAGGGCCATGAAACTTTACACATGCAGACTTCAGAGTGCAGAGTACAGACATRGTGGGTCTAACACAAGTGAGTTCCTAACCCAGGTTTTCTGATTCAACTTCATCAGCAAAACAGAAAGAAAAATATTTGCTTACTTGACGTAAAAGATGATTTTCCTTTGGTGAGAATTCTGAAAAACTTTCAGATTTGTCTAATTCTCTGCTGCTTGTATTTAATAACAGCAATGTCTCCTCAGTAGATTCTGTGAAAACTCTCAGTTTATCACTCCTACATTTATGCATGTGCCATAGCGYGTGCATACACACAGATACATAGACTCGAAAACACACAAATAAACATAAAATAAAAGTTTCAGACAACTTGCAGGATATCGTCTGTTCCTCTGTGGTTCAATATTTCTAAGTCAGAGTCCTGAGCAACTTTCTAAATAAACTCAGTTGTGTTGGGTCCTTTCTCGGGACCTGCTGTAAGGCCAGGGTTTTCAGAGCCCTTCACTGTAGCACCAAAAGCACAGCCTGCGGRCCACGACCCGTGAGGCGCGCACCCATGGCGTCTGTAGTTTGTATTCATCATGATGGTGGCTTTATCCAAATTCTTAGCAATATTTAGCAGTTACGCACAACGCTTTCTTCATCTCGATCCTCTTACAAATAGTAACTGATTTCCCTCAATTCCGGTTCTGTCCAAGAGACACGTTGGTGTCATCAGCCAATATGGAAGCAGCCTCATTCTGATTATTTAAGTCACAGGAATTAGCCCGCCAGGCATGTTCAGGTGTGACCCCGGGCCTTGAGCAAAGAGGAACAGATCATCGCACCTCAAGTCCCCAAGGCACTCCCTCCTGCTGCCTTCTTTGCCTGCCTCTGGCAAACCCAAAGGTTTAAGTGATTTGTCTTGTGCTCTCCAGGTGTGGATAGCCACCACTCCTTGGGCATGCCAGCCCAGGGGAAGGGTCCCACAGTGGCTACAGCAGTTAGGGTTCTGGTTCCCTACCATGCCCTTGGCCCTGGCAGGCTATGTGGCTATTGCAGACCTCAGAGACACGTCACTGGACTCTTAACCTATCTTGTGCTCAGGCGGTTAGGGAGGCCAACATAGTCGTCGGGTGGTCTACTCAAACTAAGGGGTCTCCACAGGAAGCCACATGCGGGAACCCAGTGCTTCTGGGGCTTCCATGGCTACTCTTCCCAAGGAAGAAACTAGGACAGCAGCAGACATATCTGAGAAAGGCTACCTCCTACCAGAAAAGATGGACTCCCAAGTATTGGGCAAGAACTATGGAGGACAGTGCCTAGTTGGGGAGCAGGAGCCCGTGGGGTTTTGCTTTTGAACCAAGCAAGATTTTTTTTGTTTGTTTTGTTTTGGGTTTGTTTGTTTTATTGATTGGTTTATCTTTGTTTAAGGAAGTAAGTTGGCAGAATTTGAAAGTAGTAACAGAGTCTGTGTTAAACCGTCCTGGCTTTCTTCAGTAATG
The DNA here is from genome assembly GCA_002335545.1 of Apodemus speciosus. Lineage (NCBI taxonomy): Eukaryota > Metazoa > Chordata > Mammalia > Rodentia > Muridae > Apodemus > Apodemus speciosus. The sequence continues at coordinate 64,865 of BDUI01006091.1, forward strand.
AGAGTACACGGGGAACGCCGGAGGGATCTGGTGGTGGCAACAGAGATGCAAGGAACCCTGGAGGGCGTCAACTTCAACTTCCTACCTAAATGGACCAATTTTATCCTACCTTTTAGGGAAAGGGTTTTCTGACATTCTTGAAATGTCCTGCTGGCCCATGATTTTCTGAATCACACTAATATAGTCTTAGCCCGGAGGTTTTAAGACCTGCCCTCCTCAGTGCCAAGGAAATGGCCTTGAAAATGATTTCTTTCCATTTAAAATCATTTTGTAAGTTACTGTACTGAATGATGGGCTTCATCGTGGCGTATTCGGGGTGCACGTCAGTATACTTCTTTCTTATGTTTTCCCCTGACTGCTATCGCTCGTACCACAAGGACTCTCTAGATGATTCCATTCTCCCTGTAAAATCCTAAATATTTTTCTCTTATGTTTGTAAGATACATCGATTCCATTGCTCCCCTGGACCCCTTGTTTTTACACCTCTTCCTCTCCTTGCCTCCCCTCCCCTCCCCTGGCCCGCCCTGCCCCACCTCACCTTACCTTGCCCCTCCTCTCTCCAACCCTCTCCTCCCCCCTCCTTTCCTCCCATTACCTGCTCTCCTGCTCCTGGTCCTTGAACACAAGTTTACTATTAGGTCCAGAATGCAGMTGGCAATGCTGTGCTTGTGGGCCCTGTGAGGCTACCTGCAGGTCTTGCAGAGCAAGGGAGAATGTGATGGTCTTAGCTGTGGGGTTAAGTTCCTGGTTGTTTGGGAACAGAGCAGCGCCCTCTAGTTTCTCTAGGATGCCTCTCCCCAGCCAAGCATCACCCCCCTGCAAACACTACCAAGCATCAGTTCATCCTCAGTGCTGCTGCTCCTCTTGGACCGCCCACCTCGGGTAACCAGGGAAACAGGTTGCCACGGTAACTGGGTCCAGGTTGCCTCGCCCAAGAGCTGCTGTGCCCCGCGGGAGCTGCTGCCAGGACCAGCCACCAGGAGCTAGGCCAGCCAGAGCACCCTTCCTGGGCAGTGCTCTCTTTCCTCATTTCCACCAGTGCTCCTTTCTGCCACCTTTGTCCTCCCCTGGCCCAAGGAAATAAAATGAATGAAGACCCCTATCCACACAGGAGCTGTTTAGGTAGTTAGCAGGTAATTTAATTCCCACTGAAAGACTTTGGGCAGGCTGGCTGCACTTGGCTCCTGGGAGGTACTCTGAGTCCCTGGCATGCAGCGCGGTGGGCGGGAGGCAGGGCCCGCGGGGCCTGGCTGCAGGGGCCGCTTGGCTTGCCAGAGATTATAGCCAAACCAGCCAGGTTTTTGAAAGGACTGTCCCACCCTCCCGTCTGTTGGCATCTCTAATTTTTAGCGTTCGTGGGGTGGCAGGGTTGGCGAGCTCCAGACAGTAAATATAGAATCTAAATGTTACTAACAGGAAATTTGGCAAAGCAGTGTGGTCTAACAGGCCTTTGCAGGCGTGAGCTGACAGGCAGGCCCTCATCCAGACTGAGGGTGTCCTCTCCCGAGGGCTGCCAGGGAAAGCAGGAAGTGTCAGCTCAGCAGACAGACCTCCTCCAGTACAGGCCTTTCTCTGTTCCACAGATACCTACCAGCCTAGGCCCAAGGTTAGAGCAAAGGCTTGGCTAGGCTAGGCGCAGGCCTGCGAAGAAGAGACAGTCACCAGGAGTGCCATTTCACTCCCCTGTGGGAAACAAATGCCTGCTGGTGCTCTTTTCTCCATCACAGGCGCCTACACATAGCCGGCTAAATGCAGCGATGTTAAATGCTGGGTCACCTACATCTCTCCATAAATACCACAGGATGCTCTTCCTAAGATGGGGAATTAGCCTAAAATATCTACTGTTCTATACATGTGTGCACTCGAGCCCCCACCCCCCCAAACGCGCGCGCGCGCGCGCGNCTTCTACTGGCAGCCACTTTCCATAACCCCCATGTTAAGCCACGAAGACACATACATACAGTGTCAGTCCACAGTTTAGGAAGCTGTGGGATGGAGGAGGAGAACAGCTTATAAGATATCCTGACCTCCCGAACCTTGTATTTTGCCATGGGGTGCGGGGGGGGGGATGAGCCATAAATTATTAACACCCAATGTACAACAGGTCAGGCAGTCCCAAGGGCCTCGAAGGAAAATGAGAAGGTGGAAGGTCGGAAGGATGGGGGTGGAATTTCATTTGTCATTGAGGGATTCTGCAATAACTGACCTGGGTGGCTTGAGACTCAGCAGGTGGTTGACCCTAAAAAGCAAAGGTCACTGTAACACCTCATAAAGAGAGGGAGGAAGAGACGCATGGGGAGGCATCCAGGTGACAGCTTGTGGCAGAGGCACACTCGTGGACAAGGGGAAGCCGCCATAAGCCAAGGGTTTGCCAAAGGTTGCTGGCCATTGCCCAAGGATGAGAGAGACGCCCAATTACTGACCTTGAAGGAGCACAGTGGAGCCCTTTCCTGCTGACACTGTAGCCGTGGCTTCCGGACCGAGATCAGTGCTTTCCTGATGCTTGCAGGATGAGGACCCTAGTGCGGCCATCCTAGGAAGCTGATGGGGTTCCCACTGCATGGGTGGGGAAGCTATGCGTAGGGAGATGGTATAACCTGTCCAAAATTCATATTGTTGAGGAGGGCTATGTGGGAACTTGAACTTAAAATAAGTTGCTCTGACAGGCAACTGGATCTCTCTCTTGTTGGTATTTACTTGAACCATAGATGAAGTCCAGAAGTCACCAGGTTTTATCTTGGAATTTATCTAATTCAGTTTTCTAAAGTCATCAGGTTTGGTGCATTCAGACCTTACAGAGAAACAAAACCAATAAACACAGATGTCTATGCATTGACACATGTGCATGTACACATACATGAGGGGAAGCCATCTGTTACCCGGAATTGCCCATGCAGTGATGGAGGTCTGTCTGCATGTTGGAGGACTTGGAGAAGGGATGGCATGGGTTCGGATCTGAGTGCAGGATGGCATCCACACTGTGTGGGCTGGGTAGCATGAAGCCCTCCACAGTGTGGCCTGGGTAGCAGGATGCCTTCCACACTCTGTGGGCTATCCACCCTCCTCCAGCCTCTGCTTTAGTCTGCAATTGCTCCTTAGACCCTTAACCAGGAATCCGGCCACCAATGGCTGGGTCAAGTTGATATGTAATATTAAAGACTGCAAGCCCACCCATAATCCTGCTACTCATGCATATTTTTKCACACGATGCTTACAGTCTGAGAAGACACAGTAACATGTGGCTAATGCCTTCTGGGTTGACAGAATTACCTAGCATCCAGTACAATAGCATCTAGGACAGAATTCTTCTACCTCTCCATAGAAGAGGAGGTGAAGCCTTCAAGTACTGTTAAGTTTTCCCTTTAATATCCCATAATACAAGGATTATGGTAAAATTRAACCATACTTAAATATGATAATAAGTCCAAGATACCTTGAGTTACATGATAGAGGAATAAGAAGGAAGAAATAAAAGTTTGATATACACATAGGAAAATAAATAGAAACATAACACTTGTGTCACTAATGTGTATGTGTGTGTGTGTGTGTGTGTGTGTGTGTGTGTGTGTGTGTGTCTGTATGGAGGTCTATGCGTCTGAACGTGGTGTATGTATGTATATTTCTTTGTCAGAGTACACACACCACATCCATGTGGAAGCCAGAGCAGGAATTCTCCTGCTCATTCCCTCGAGACTGAGTTTGTCACTGAAGCAGGACCTAGCAGGTAACAAGTCCCCAACAATTTTCTAGTTCCCTTCTTCCAGCTTTGAATTACAGGCACCATGACTGTCTTCTATGTAGATTCTGGGATCCTCACTCAGGTCCTCATGAATGAGCAGCAAACATTCTAACTCTAGGACCCCCCCCCCCNCGCGCGCGCGCACACACACACACACACACACACACACACACACACACACACACACACACACACACACACACACACGTAACTTAAATGTTTCGCCAGGTAGTGTCCAGGAAAGCCCAAATAGCTATAGGCCCACTGGCCTAACTTCCTCTAAGCCCTGTGGCTGAAGATTAGTTGATTGGTGCCCAGCACAGCCAGCTCCGTGGAAGCGCTTTTCTTTGGCAAAGGCAGGCGTCTTCCTGCTGTCTTATTCTCAAAGCAAAATAATTGGCCAAGAAGCCCAGCAAAAGGGTCCTTATTCTCAAACCCTGAAAAACAATAAAGAATCCAAGCTATCTGAGAGAAAAAAGACTCTGAAGTCTTAATGATTATGAAATAATAGCGCTTTATTTTAATATCTATTGTGGACACAGAAGAATTGTGGACTGCCTTCTAGTGCACAGGGCCTTTTCAGATTTTTAAGGAACACCACACAGCATCCTGTGAGCCCAGCAAAAGAAAATACAAAAGAACATATGTAGAACCTGCCTATTTGTGCTTCAATTCGTGGAAGAAAGATGGTGCATTCAGATGGCTCCCAAGGATTAGAGGCAAAAGCATCTCTCATAATCTCTTAGTGTTTCACATGGGTGGAACAAATCACCTGTCACAGACAACCTGGACATTTTAGAAGACTAGAAATATCAGTCTTCTGAATTAGTGATTTTTATTTATCATGATATTTGGGGCACATAGAAATTCAAACAAAAGAAATGCCAGTGCTAAGACCTTGTGTTCTGTCCCCCACAGCATAGGTCAGGCTGGACTTTACTGCAGATAGATTGTGTGGGGCATTCAGCAGAAAAGTGCATCTTGAATCTTAGATTATTTGTGACTCAGATAATTTCTTGCATCTCTGTTTCCCAATCTGGTTGTTTCTGTTTGGTCCATTTTGTCCTAAGCTATAGTGACAAAGCAAGGCTTCCCCAATCCAGTCTACTTGTGACCTCTTCTTGCTGGAGAATTACGGTGTGTGTGTGTGTGTGTGTGTGTGTGTGTGTGTACGTGTGTGATTCCAAGTCTTTAGACGTATAAACTAGGTATACAAATCAAAGATTATCTGATAATAACTCATAAAAATTTTGTTATAAAACTCTTGGTATAAGTATAATCTTACCATTTATTAAAGACAAAAGCGAATCTGCATACTAATGAGATGAATATGTTTGCTTATTTTTATATCAATAATTAACTCTTGGCCAAGGATTTGATACTGCAGGATACAGAACATCTCCAGTGTTTTTCAGAGCTGATCATTATTTTGATTTCATAATCACTAGTGCCGAGAACGGCACTTTGCATAAATATGTTGTATGAAATGGTAGAAGTATATTTAGGACCATTTYAGAATCGGCTGAAATTCTGTCCTAATCCCAAGCCAAAACTCATAGAACGATTTCTTTCTTTTTTTCATGAAACTTCAGTGAGCAGCTCAAACAGCAAATTTAAAAATCTAGCATCTTAAAGCTATGCAGTCCAAAAATACACCAATTTGATGCTCACACGCTGAGGACGACGGTATAAATACGAACAGTCTCTGTTTTCCGTAATTAAGCTATTATGTTTCTATATGAGCAGATCACTTGCATGTGCAGTGAAAACACTGTGGTTTGCAGCACAGAACTGTCTTAAATCTGAGCTGCGGTCTTCAGCATTACCCAGTGTGACAGCAGGCACAATGTAAAATACCCAAGTGCCACTTGTTCACAACCAAGGSAAGGCCTCCGTGAAGTCAGCCGGCAGGGCTCCAGTGAGCACGGACAGGAGCCTCTCGACTCACTCAAACTTGATTTTGAATSGACTTCTGCTCCTTGAGTGTTCAGAAATCTTCTACTGGCAGCCACTTTCCATAACCCCCATGTTAAGCCACGAAGACACATACATACAGTGTCAGTCCACAGTTTAGGAAGCTGTGGGATGGAGGAGGAGAACAGCTTATAAGATATCCTGACCTCCCGAACCTTGTATTTTGCCATGGGGTGCGGGGGGGGGGATGAGCCATAAATTATTAACACCCAATGTACAACAGGTCAGGCAGTCCCAAGGGCCTCGAAGGAAAATGAGAAGGTGGAAGGTCGGAAGGATGGGGGTGGAATTTCATTTGTCATTGAGGGATTCTGCAATAACTGACCTGGGTGGCTTGAGACTCAGCAGGTGGTTGACCCTAAAAAGCAAAGGTCACTGTAACACCTCATAAAGAGAGGGAGGAAGAGACACATGGGGAGCGGCGGGACAGGCATCCAGGTGACAGCTTGTGGCAGAGGCACACTCGTGGACAAGGGGAAGCCGCCATAAGCCAAGGGTTTGCCAAAGGTTGCTGGCCATTGCCCAAGGATGAGAGAGACGCCCAATTACTGACCTTGAAGGAGCACAGTGGAGCCCTTTCCTGCTGACACTGTAGCCGTGGCTTCCGGACCGAGATCAGTGCTTTCCTGATGCTTGCAGGATGAGGACC